>SNQJ01S0057920.1:63189-96465 GCA_010110895.2 Picea sitchensis | reverse complement strand
ACAATAACTGTAATTCCATCCCATCCGTGCCATATTGAGTTGCTCATAATGATAATATGTGAAGCTCCTGCCTATCTTTTTCAGTTAATCACACCGCCTTACAGTTCTGAACATTAAGGTAGAAGGAACCAGTGATTGAGAGCGAGACTATAAGCTAACTTTACCCTTTCCTCTCCTTTCCTGCGTCCAAATTTCGAGTTGCTGCTGCTTAATGCAATGGCCGCCGAATTCTAAAGGATCTATGATACATATATTATGTATTAAACGACTTTTAAGATGATGAATAACACGATCATCATCAGTTGAGAGATCAGAGGCGAAGGCATTTTACATCACGGAAATGATTTTGTGCAGAAATCATAGATGCTACAACCCCATCCTCTTCTTTTTTATCCCTTTTCTTCTCATCACCATCAGAATCGGAATCTGAATCTGGGGAGAAGGAGAAGCAGAACCAGCAAAACATATCGAAAAGAGGGCTTCTCTTCCTCTTGCTCCAATGGTCGACTCTCCGTTTGCCCTTATCATCATCATCCTGATAATTAAGTGTACTATAAACTGTACTTCCTGCAGCAGGAGCAGGAAAACTAGAATTGCAGTCCATGTGTAGTAATACAGATCTCAACCTCAACAGAGTAAGTAAAATGATACAGATATTACTGTGATTTCAAGGATAAGTCGACGTTGGAACAAAATCTTATCAGTCGTATACTTGATATCTCCGCTTCTCTTCTCATCTACGTGAGCGAGATATATATATTTATTTTTGTGAAAACTGAAAATGAATGAGCTTGGGCAGCACGCTTTCAAATTCAAAGAGGTGAGTTCACGTGGGAATTTGGAAATAGCGTGGAGGGAAAGTAAGCAATAAAGTTAAAAACACAGATGCGAAGGTAAGTAGCTCAGCTTGGAGAGCAAACAAAGTATAAAGTTAAGAACATACAAACAAATTTTGCCGCTGGTCGGTCATGATGCGAAAAAGGGAGCGGTCGTTGTCCCCACCACGTTAAAATATCAATGTACTTCCTCACTAAAAATTCCATTGTTTAATGGATTGTGAATACCAAACGTGTCCCTTACTAGATGGTGGTATGCACCCATCACAAGATGAGTGTCCTATCCCACCAAGAGATGAGGGCTCTTCCCCACTAGTAGACAATGGTATTGGCAAGGAAATACCCTTGTAGTAGAATGCTTCTTGTGTTTGTGGAAGCAATTGAGTCAAAGTGGGAATCCTACCCTATTTACATAACATACACTAATAGGAATCCCAAAACATTGTGCAACTCAAGATTTCAAAACAATTCATCATTAATTTTTTTCCAATGAACCATATTAGAAATTATATTTATCATATATTTATCATAGTGTAAAGATATATGCATAAACCACTGAGTTGTTGGTTTTCCGAAACCAGACTAATAAAAGTGGTGCAATTTGTCTCTCCATATAGATTGATCTAAGTTCTGAAATATAATCAAATTTGCATATCTATAAAATCTTTTTAAAGATCTATATCTAACCTTATAGAGTGGTTCCACAAAGTAAAGTAAAATAAGTCTAAAATGTTCAAAAAGTCTATCATTCAAAAATCTAGTTAGAAGAAGGGCCATCTGCCTTCTTATGGAGAGTATGGTCTTGAGGCTTGGGGGAGTTTCCTTACTAGACCTCTGCTTGATTGTATTGAGTATTCAAGTGAGCTCGAATGTCCTGAAGCTAATCAAGAACTTCAACCAACTGCTCTAGGATTTCCTCCTTGTCTTTTTCATTGTCCAATAACATTTTTACCACGAAGGTTTTGATGTGCTGGTATAAATATATTGTTTTCATAAACTTGGTTTCCCTTGCTCTTGAGTTGCCCATATCAGGTACCTATCTTCTAATATCCACGTCTACTTCCCAATAATGTACAATGGCATGCTCTTGATGGACTTTCTCTTCCACAACATCGAGATCCTTTTGAATGCGCAGGGGAATCTATTCTTGAAATTCATTGGCCGCCTCCTTAGCAGAGTTCAAAACCCTTGGGATGGAAGGCTAAGGACTCATATTGTTGGAGGATGAGGGGTTGGGAGGGCCTCTATGTCCCTGACGATATCCCCATTGATAACCATGAGTTGGAAGCATTTCTATCTCGTGAGAAAGTTGCTTGGGAGGACACGAGTAGGATGGACGAACCCACTGTTGCAAAGACAAGAGGATAGTCCTCATCGTCAAGCACTTAGGGAGAATGAATTTCCCAACATATAAACAATTAACCCAAAACATCGTTGCAACGTCATGCAAAACCATCATACTTGTTGAAAGTGTAGTCACGTCGGGATTGAATTGTCGCCTCATACACAAAGCTTGCATACTTGTGGAGTAATGAGAATGAATGTCGCACACTTCTACATCATTTCCATTGGAACAGGGGATGGACATTGTAGTACCAACCAACATCCTAAATGATGCCTCACACAAACTATTGTTAATGCTCATGGACGTCAAGACCTCTGTCCTCTAAGTGGTAAGTCTTTGTCCTCTAGGTGGTAAGTCTCGATGGTGCCACTCATCCTTGCTATATCGCATCGAAAATGTTCCCCATTTGCATCTTGTTGCATCCTTGTCACCCCATCCAGGGTAGGCCCTTCTGTCATGGCAACGATGTGGCATTGTTTTGATAATGGGGCTATCTGTGTAGGATCCCACTCTCTGTCAAGGATTCCTTGATTGCCATTGATGCCCTCATTTGCTAGAATGTCAACTAATTTTTTTGATCTCCTACGAGCATGTAGAGGAATGAGAGAAATGATGTCAGGGAGGATCATTTTTTATATTTTTCAGGCCGAGTTCAATTCGTTAGCAAGTCACTATCTTGGTGATTGGCTCGCCCTGTTGTAGTTTTCTTACCATGTTGATTATTATTTGGGAATCTCCCTCCACCATTAAATTGGTAGAGCACTCTCGTCTGGATATTTGGAGACCATAGTCCAATGCTTGAAGTTCCACATCATTATTTGTGTTCATGCCCATATAACTATTGTAGATTTGAACCAAATGGATGTATTCATCCATGAAGACTCCAATGACCCAAATAGGGCCAGGGTTACCCTCTGATGCTTCGTCAAATTTGAGCTTAATGAATCCCATTGGTAGAGGATATTAGCACTTGGGGGGGCATGGTTGAGGAACCTGATTTTTTCTCTAAATAGAGGTGTCGGTGGATGGAGATAGATTGAGGGATGAGAGAATGGTAAAGTTCCATTGCTTTCCTTTCTAGTCCTGTTAAGTCCAGTTGTGAAGAAGAATTGTTTCCCATATAACTTTTTTTATTCTAATCCATACCTCTTGGGTGTCCATCTATTCCATCTTAAAAATATGTTGGTTCCTCTCTTTCCAAGTTTCCTATAAGAGAAGACCTCGGAGAAGTTGCCACACCCTATTTACTTCTGAGTTATTGCCAATTTGGTGTTTCCAACCTTATATTGTTTCAATAATGTTTGATCTATTGCGATTAGACCTTCGAAAGCTCATGGAATCTTGATCCCGGAGTGTAGAGACAAAGGCACAACCATTGAAAAGGTTCTCTAAGTTTCCAACCTGGTTTTTGCACATAAAGAAAAAGAAGGGGCCTCAGAAGCCTCTTCTGATAATATTATCCCATGTAAGGGTTTTTCGATGAGTAAGAATCCATAGAAAAGTGGAGACCTTGGGCCATAACTATTGCTTCTGGTTTCTACACCAAATTTAATTGTGTGGATGATTTTGAGAGTTAGAAGCGATATGGTAAGCCTCCTTGCGGAGAAGTTTCCACTTGATTGCTTACCCCAACGAAGTTTATCAAGTGCATCAGTAACTTTTATCTTTCAGGTGCTTAGGTCATCCTAGAAGGAGTTCCAGACAACTAGATCGTGGGGAAAAGTCCATTGATCTTTTGGGAGCGAAAATATCCAGGGTTGAGTTGCTTCTACAAGGCACCAATATTGATGGAAAAGGGTTTTGTTTTGGTCTGTCATTGCTAATTTTAGGCCATCTAGATCAGTTCTTTCACTTCATTTTGGATATTGTTGCCATGCATCTTCCCAAAAGAGGGTAGAGTGGCCATACCTAACTTCCCAAAACAATGTTGTTGAATCAAAGTGTGTTTTTTCCATCCTGTCTTCCAGATAGAATATCCAAGCAGGCCTTTGTCCATTCGAATGAGATTTTGCATAGGCTAGTCAATTGTATATTTATATTTCCAGAATCGTCCCCAGCTAACTTGTGTGTTCTGGAGCCATCGCCACCAAGTTTTAGCTCCCATTTTTTGAACATTTTGTGACTTCCCCATAAGAAATATCTTTGGATATTGTGGTTTGTCTTGAAGGGCATATTTTAGAGCTGCAAGAGATGAAAATAGGTAAAGGGGATTAGCTTGCAAAACTGGTTTAACCATAACTAATCTTCCTACCAGATTCAAAGAACAAATCACCCAACTTAATTTAATTTATTATTAAAAAGGAGAGGATCGTGAAATTCTTTTTAAAGAAGAGTTTATTTATTTTAACAAGAAGTATTAGTTTCTATTATGACAATCTAATTGGTTGTTTAAGAAATCTTTAATTTATAAATGTGAGAATTTATGAAACCTTTTAGTGAATGGAAGCCTCTATAGAACAATGACCTACTTTGACATATTGGCACAATTTCCCATAATCTCATAAATGATTCTACCGTTTGTTATCGTTATTGAAGTGATATTTTATTACCAATCAATGACATCCTATGCAACCTCTTATCAGATTATTGAAAATAAAGTGATATTTTATTACCAATCAATGACATCCTATGCAACCTCTTATAGCAATCATATGTTTAAGTATTGCAAGCACTAATTATAGTTTTGCATTGGAATTGTAATTTAAAATTTTGATAATTTTAATCAAAATACTAATTCAAACGCTTAATATACAAATACTAAGATAACAAGTAAATGTTATTAAAAAATATTCAAAAGAGTTAAACGATAATGTTATGGATGAATGCAATACTAATTCAAATAGAAGTAGTGGAAGTTAGCTAGTAGTGGTGATTAGTATTATATGTTCAATATCAAATTAGTGTCATGATCACATAAAAAATGTTTGATATATGGGATGAGGTTTCAAAATACCATTATATCACATAATTAAAATTTGGATTAGTACATGATTCACCATGGTGAATGGTGTGGTTAGGAGAAAAAACTAGATAAACCATGTGAAGTATACGAAATACGAAAGTTAATACTCACATTACTATCATCCTATTCTATTAACTATCTCAAGCTCTTGGGAATAATTACAGTGAAAATTGTAAGCATGTAATTTATAAAGCATTAAAAAGTGGGAATAATTACAGTGAAAATTGTAAGCATGTAATTTATAGAGCATTAAAAAGTGTAACTATAAGATATCCATGTCTTTGAGATTTATGATTATTATATTGGAAATTGTGATTTTTAAATAAAAAAGTGTAACTATAAGAAATCCACGTCTTTGAAATTTATGATTATTATATTGAGAATTGTGATTTTTAAATAATAGGAATATTGAAAATTTTAATTATCATGTCTAATGAATATCAAGAATTAATGAATAATTTAACATTTTTTTTTTTTTTATTAATAATTTAAAAAAAAGTGATGCTATCCATGTTATGTTACTCAAAGTCTTAATGTAAAAATGATTGTGTTAGATAACTTTTTATACTATAGCTAATTTAGAAAAAATACTATTTAGTATTTAGTATTTATAATTGAATTATTGGAAAAAAATTGTGATTTCATGGCATATTTTATATATAAAACATTGAAATGTAAATAAAATGTCAAAATATTAATTTAGAAATAAATGCTACCATATTATCTTTGAGTTTATTAAACATTGAGATAGATTGGAAATCACCATTTGCAAACCTCTCACCTTTGTAATTGTAATTTATTATTACATTCGAAATTTGTAAACTTGAACTTTTATAGTATTAAAAAAATGTAATTATGATATACTAAAGACTTCAAGATTTATCACTCCGCCTTTCAATTCTGAACATTCCTCTTCACTCTTTCCTCTCCTCTCCTTTCCTGCATCCACATGATATATAAAAGTGATTTTGAGTTGTTCTTGCTTAATGCAATGGCCGAATTCTAAAGGGAAGGGACCTACGATACATATATTATGCATTAAACGACTTTTAAGATCAAATTATTGGTTATGGTTATCTCCTCTCCTTTTCTCTTTTGCGTGAGAGATATATTTATTTTGTGAAAACCATATACAATTAAAAAAAACCTAATCCAAATAAGTTCAAATCATAATAAAAAATAAATATAAATATACTATCTAAATAAGTCTAAATCATAGGTCAAATCGCAATTCAAATAAGTATAAATCATAGGTTGGTAAATATACTATCTAAATATCAGAGAACATTTAGACCATTTCATTCCAAATAAGTTAAAACATTTAGACCATTTCATTCAATAAGTTAAAGTGAGTCCAAATCAAATAAAATTTACCATTTCAATCCAAATAAGTTCAAATTATAAGTCAAATGATAATAAAAGAGTAAATATATTATTTAAATAAGTTCAAATTATAATTCAAATCATAATAAAAAATAAATATATTATTTAAATAACTTCAAATTACATGATTTAATATGTTTTCGAATTAAAAAAAAGAATATGATCATTTTTTCAAATTCAAAAAGGGCATGATCATTTTTTTCAAACTAAAAAGGGCATGATCATTTTTTTCAAACTAAAAAAGAATAGGTTTCGAGGGAACTTTGAAATGACAAAGAATTAGGTCTATAGCTTACCTTGGAGGGCAAGCAATACAATGAATAAGTCTAAATAGTAGAACATTTAAATAAGTCTTTTTTTTTTTAATTCAAATAGAACAACTGACATGGAAATTTGGAAATGATAGCAAGTTAGGTGGGTAGCTTATCTTGGAGGGCAAGTTAAGTAAGTGAATATACCATTCAAATAAGTGTAATTTTCAAAATATTTAAACAATTTCTTTCAAATTCAAATAGGACATGGGACATGTAAATTTGGAAATTACAATGAACTGGGTTAGTAGTTTACCTTGGAGGGTAGGTGTTTGATGACACTCAAATTGTAGTATTTACTAGACTGAAGAATTGCCCAGATATTAAATTGCATTTATCAAATTGTAATTTTGAATATATAGGGAGTCCCAAAAATAAATATCTAAAAGTACTCATTTGCAATTATGAAAATCACAATTTTACATGAAACTCATAATTTTAAATGAAACTCAAAAATCCAACCAAATTTAAATCAGATTAGAAGGTTAAAAAACCTATTTGGAAGGCCATGGAAGACACCATTGAGTTGGGAAAGGTTAGAAGACCGGGTGACAATAGGGTCAGAATTGATTCAAGAGATGGAGGAGCAGGTGATTCAGATTAGACAATGATTAAAGGAGGCACATGATAGACATAAAATTTATGTTGATGCACATATGACTGACAAGCCTAATAAGAGTACCATTCGGTTTGAGAAAGGGGCAAAGTTGTTGTCTTGATTTATAGGGCCGTTTAAAATTTGAGAGAGAATTGGAGCCGTCGCCTATCGTCTCATATTCCCATACCACTTGCATAAAACTCATGATGTTTTTCATGTATCTTTTCTATGACATTATGTTGTTGATGAATTTCACAAACTAAATTGGAAGGAATTGCAGGTCTCATACGCGAGAACCATCATGGTCGAATCGTTACGCATATTGGACCGTAGGGTCCGAAAGCTCAGGAACCATTTGGTAGACCAATTTAAGGTCCAATGGGACAAGTATATCCCATGATATGCTACTTGGGAGGATGTAGAGACCTTACGACGAGATCATCCCTCACTTTTTTTTACCACAACCTTAGGACTATGTTTCCCGAAGGATGAGTGTAGGTTAAATGCATATTGTCTCATTCTCTACTTAGATTATGAAAATTTCCCACAAAATAATGGCAATAATATGCAAACCTTTTAACAACTTAACCATGTCTAAATTTACATGTAAACCAAGATCATCTATAAATAAAAGTAATTGCTTCAGTACTATGCTTCTTGTTGTTTGAGTAAGTCCAAAACCACAAGAATCATGTTATGTATACTATGAGGGAATTACCCAAAGTTAAAAAAAATATTTAAATATAATTAAAAACGTTATTAACAAATTGTATAAATGTGATTAGGCTGTTGGTGAGCATCACTAATCATTCATATAATTCAAAATTAATTTTAAAAGTTCATTCATATAATTCAAAATTGATTTTAAAAATATCTCTTCCATGGAGTCAAAAGTCCACTCAAACGATTCATATTTTGGAAAAGTAGTTTTGTGAAATATTTGGTGAATAATATATTTTGGAAAAGTAGTTTTGTGAAATATCTGAGTACTTTGAAGAATATGAGTGATATAAATTAGAATTAAAAGTTCTTGTTTCTAAAGAAGTTTGGGAGGAGTGATTGCATATTTTGTAATGAGGGTGTGGTGGAGACAGAGTGACACTTTGTCACAACAACGTACAAGGATATCTGTACTTAGTATGAAAAAAACGTAAACATGTATGAGCGATTTGACAAGGATAAAATCAACCAGATCGCTAGTCTTCTAATCAAGATTCACAAGGTGGGAAGAAAGAGTATGTATTTTGTGCTCGTCCGGAAAAGTGAAAACAAAAAACATTTCATTTTAGAATGTGAGGCCCTCAAAGACAGCAGGAAAAATTATGCAAGTATTATGGCAGCTAGTTCTTGGGATAATCTATTCAGCAAAGAGTTTGTTGAGAAGAGCGATTATTGTAAAACTTCACAGGAAAAGGGCCGAATACAAAAGGCAGATGGAAAAACAATCTGTCCCATAGGCTATTTTTAGCCTCGTGGACGTTAAAAATTATTTCTTTCTTTCTTTCAAGTAAAAATACGCATCAAAAAAATGTGAAAATGACTTAGAGTTGTTATTATCTTGATCCCTTAAGCTCTTCAGCATCATACGTAGACCTCATTAAAATCAATCAATCCAATAAGCTAATGAAATATTTGGCATTTTATGTCTCGCCGGATTGATCATGGGGAGGAGAGACGTGAAGAATTATCGATTTTTTTCTTTRAGGCGGCAAGATATGGAAGTTGTTAATTCCTTGTAACTTCATTAAACACGGTCAACCATGGGAAATTACCCCTTTCAATTTCAAACGTGGCTGGAGGAAAAGGAAGGAGAATGCATGCTTGCTTATCGTTTTCTTTGAGAAGGARAGATATCGAAGTTGTTCCTTCCTTGCAGCTTCCTTAAACACGGCGGGAAGTTACCCCTTTCACTTTCTCAAAGGCAGCTGGAGGAAAAGGAAGAAGAATGCATGCTTCCTTCCATTGCACGAGATTCTCTGTGTGTCTTATTGAATAATTCAATGTTGAGTAAGTGACTGTGACAATAATTGGAATTTTAATCGAATGCCGGGAGTCAAATATACAATACGCACGTGTTTGATATTTTGCTTGCCCTACAAGCGACCTAGTTTGTTGCCATATAAATAATCTCTCTTACAAGCACGAGAGAAGAAAAGAAGATGATAGAAAGTACGAGCCACTACTGGAATTCTCCCAACTCACTATTGAGATTATTCCTTAAGACTGAGATCAGTCCAAGTACACATAGACATGAACTACAAGAGTAATTCAGCTGCCAAATTAGTTTATAGTGATGATGGCGGCGGCGGCGGCGGCAGCAAAGGGAGACTAGACAATTGGAGGCACGGGAGAAGGAGAAGCTCCCTTTTCAATATGTTTTGTTGGTTCCGCTTCTCCTTCTCCTCCGATTCTGATGATGATGGAAAGAGAAGGGATAAATTAAAAAATGGCGATGGGGTGGTAGCATCCATGGTTTCTGCGGAAAACCATTTTCGTCATGTAAAGCGTCTTCACCTCTGATCTCAGTACATAATTCTGATTGATGGATCATATAAAAGTCATTGTTGATACAGAATTAGANAATTAAAAAATGGCGATGGGGTGGTAGCATCCATGGTTTCTGCGGAAAACCATTTTCGTCATGTAAAGCGTCTTCACCTCTGATCTCAGTACATAATTCTGATTGATGGATCATATAAAAGTCATTGTTGATACAGAATTAGATGTATGTAGGTCCCAACTCTTTACAGTGAATATCTGCAGCAGCAGCTCGGAAATGATTATCAAGTGGATGAATGCAGTAGAGGGACTAGTCCACGAGTTCTAGCGTCCACCTATATTACTGGACTTGAGTGAGTTACTGTATTGATATAGATGGAGTTACGGTTTGAGTGCTTCGGAGGAGAAAGTTGGAGATTTGTGGATCAACCAAAACACACAATCATTCCCTTTTCCTGTCCGTTTAGAATTGCAAGATTGGTTGTATATAACTATTACAATTGTTTATGTTTTATTTCCTGGTATAACTTTGGTGATAGCAAAAGAAGGAGCATTGTTCTGTGTACATGTATGGGTGTATTTTGTGCTTTCTCACGACTAGTTTCTCAAATAAGATTTTGGTCCATTCATTGGTCTTTCATGGGCACCAAGTTGGTCTTTCATGGGCACCAAGTTGAAGAAAAGCATTATCTTCCATCTTTAAATGGATGGCCAAACAATTTTCCCACATATCCAACATATGGTTATAAATAGATTGTTCATGGCTTTAGAAAGATTTTTCCCTTTAAGTATTGTTTTGGACTTTTTCCATGGCTCACAAAATCTTTTTGCTTTGGCATTCCAAACTTCGAAGGAAAGTAGTAGACAACCTTTTCTAATGTATGTGGACTATTGAAATAATTGTATGGGAAATGCATGTATAAATGATTGTAACAAAGCCATAAAGTTTTTGGATAATATAAAAAAGTGGCATGTGCAAGTGTAGAGGACTTTAGAGGAATCATAGTGTAGAGGACTTTAGAGGAATCATACATGAGGTACAAAGTTCATCATGATCAATGTAGAAAGAATCATGCATTTAAGGTGGGAGTTTAAGTATGGTTCCATATGATCAATGTAAAAGAATCGTGCATTTAAGGTGAGAGATTAAGTATGATTTCATATATCCAAGGATCATTTTCAAGGATAAAAAAAAAACTCAAGCCAATTAAGTATAGCCTATTTACTATGTTGGATTAAATAGTTAAAGGAATTTAATATTCTTCATTTGGATTTATCCCCTATATCCTTCCAAGGCTTTAGCAACAAGCTGACCAAGAAATCTCAAAGCTCTTTGGAACTTGGAACACAAGGTTTCTCTCAAAGAATTATGGCACACACTAGGCCAACACACAAGGAAACCTATTCCCAACAATTCTCTCACTTAGAGAGAATACTCCATGGGCCTGACAACCTGCTTCTTCAACCCAAACCACCAAGGATTTACTAGGCAACAATCAACTTCACAACTTCCACTCTCCAGGGAATGGTACAGATGATGGAAGGAATGAATGACCAAGCATGAGAATTACACTAAATTCCCTCTTTAAATATGCATGTGCCATTTTTGACACTTGGCACTCAAGGAACTACCTTGTCCCCCACTTGTAGTCCATTCCCCTTGTTAGCGCTAGAAGTCAACTCAAGATTGCTATTGAGTTAAGCCTAGCACACCTTGTTTCAAAATGTTTTGAAGAAAATAGTTTTAGAGAGGTGGAGGGATCACACTCTTGATCTCAATGTAGCTAATGTTGATGATTGCAACTATGTGAGACATTCTCTATCTTACAAACACGTGAGATGTGGACCATTGCAGTTATGTGAGACTTTCTCCAGCTTACAAACTTGAGAGAAAGCGCCTAAGAAGGGTATGTGGTTCCTACCCGAGACAAAGTTGGAACGTAGAGATGACCTCCTCCATTCAGAGAGTTGAGAAGAACTCCAAATGATTATCCAATGGGAAAGGCGATTTGTTGAGTTAGACATGTATGTGGTTGAACACAAGGTGAACGTGTGAAATCCCAAAGTGTTGGGTGCATCGTCGTGAGAACATAAATGAAGATGATGTATTAGCCTCCCCTGAGCAACAGAGTTGATGAGAAACTCCAGATGACTCTCTTGTGTGAGGCAGTGGGAAAGAAAATATGTTGAGTGGACGTGCATGTGGACGAGCACAGGTGAACGTGTGAACAAGTGGTTCTTCTGTGTAATGCAGTGAGCCAAAGATATGGACATCCCTGTTATCTCTCTAGGAAACTCTCCTAGGCTGTAAGTCGGAGATGCCTGGTAACTAACTCTTTTTTGGGAAATGTTTTCTCAATATTTGATATGGTTTTTGGGTCAACAAAATGAATATCTAAGCACTTATTGTTTTCAAGGCATGCAGAGATACAAAATCTCACAGGGCCTTCTAGCACCATGGTCAGACAAGTTTTGATTAAATGGGGGAAAGAAACAACTATTGAACCAGATTATATTTCATGCCAACAAACACAATGGGTCTAACAACCAATAAATAACTTATGATAATCAACTAAGACAATTAATTAGTGAGATGGCAGGTCTTGCCAGAATGAGCTTCAACAAGGACTTCCTCATAGCTATAAAAACGAGAAAATTTGACCTGAGCGAGAAAGAAGCTTGCGGTTTTTTATAAAATAAGAATAAGTCATTATTATTCTGAGGAGGCGAACATCATAGTATTCAAAGTCAAACCCTTGTTTGATATCAAAGCAGGCATTTATAGCCTTTACAAGCGGTTTCAGATCCTCAAAATATGGATGCGTCATTAAATAAAAACAGTTTTATTCTATTTAAACAACTCTAACATTAAAGTCTTCAACAAATAAACTAAGAGGTCGCACTGTCCTCTGCCTCCAAAATTCGCCGTTTGATTCCTCCAGCTTTCAGCATATGCAACGTGGTGAAATAACATGACACCTATATATCACTGTTCAATTTTCCAATATTCATTGCCGAGTTTTTAGGAAATGGTTCTCTGATGTGTAACCAAAATCCCTCAAATCCCCGAGGTTGAACACTTGCATGCAATTTTAATAGTCTACGGATTCGTTGGCATATCTTCAAAAACTGTTTGAAATAAACTTTTGCGTTCTCAGCCTCAAAACCTGCTTGCCCAGCTTTCCATAGTATAGCCGTTTGAGTTTTTCCTTGGAGTTAGGCTGTTGGCTTCTCGCTTCCACTGACTAACGAATTATGAGAAAATGGTATCCTAAGCCCATTTGTTGAAAGTCCAGATAGTCACACAAAAGAACCATGTGAAAATTGATTTCAGACTGAAATCAATGGAGCATCGACTACTCACCTTGCATGTTGGCTGACCACTGAGCTAGAACCTTCAGTGCGAATGGGAGCTTTTGTTTCAACTTTTTTGAACTTTAACTGATACGCTTTTGAGGCGCTTGGTAAGACTCCGTAGGATGTTGCAGTCTTTAGCAAGTTTTGCCTTCCTTTCTTCTCTCTGACACTCTCCATGTGAGTCTTTCAAATGTTGCATTTGTCTTAGCAAAGTTGTCAGACAAATTTTTATATCTATCCTTTATCACACGCTCCAAGACTTTGCCTGCTGTTGGGCAATTACTTCCTTTATATGTTTTATCCTTTGATATTTGTTTGAATAGGGTTTTGAAGTGATTCTCGCTCACGGCGAAAGTTTGATAATTCCAAGCACATTCAGCTGATTGTTCAAAACTCTTAACTGCAGGGTATTGAATTTGTTACTCAGATTGAGTCGAGTAAAAAATTAAGTTAATTATGTTCTTCTTGCACTTTTCTGCTGTTGAATACGTATTTTGTTGTGTAGTGCGCTCATTTGCACCTTTCGAAACTTAGTTTTCTTTTGACTGTGAGGTTTACGTCGGACAATGCGACTACGAAGGTCTTGGTAAAATACTACTTCTTCTTGAGCTTCTCCGAGGGGATGATTGCTTCCTTGAGCCAACCATCTATTCATTTGCAGTCTGATTCTAGTTTCAAAACCTTCTCGAATAGAGATTCTCCCCATGTCCTCCCCTGTTGTTTCAGCTCTTGGAGGAGAATCAATTTAATGAGGCCTAGGTTACATAGAGTAGCTTTCATGCTCAATGTTTGAGCTCTGATTCTCTTGCAGAATTTAGACAAACTGTGATATAAAAGGTAAGGCAAATTGATGGGGTCTTGTTTGTGAAGTGATCCATCAGTTTAAAGTGATACATCATCAATTTATCATATCTTCCTTATGATGTAATGTATAATTGAATGCCTTTGAATAAATCTTGCCACTCTTCATCCAAATATGAAGCGGTATACCTTTACTCCGCGCTTTATTGCTTGTACCCATCTTTCAAATAGACCTTGAAATCCAAATTTTTAGTAGCGGTGGTTTTAAACCATCTTTGACCAGTTGTCGGCAATCCTGTAGTTGTTGCAATGAACTCCTCATTCACTTTAATTTCCACAGAGCTAACCCGAGCTCTGTTGCCATCAAATGTCTTGGTGAAGGCTTTAGCCCGGGTGGCAGTGACACCCAATTTGCAATCTTTCTACAAATTCCATACACCCCACATTTGAAAAATGCCTCTAGACCTCGGGATGCGATTGCAAAAGGATAGGTTATCCAACTCTCTTTTGAGTAGGGCACTGCTGCGTTTTCTCACCATTCTGCGGCTCAGACGCCCATTACTTTGTGAAATTCACCCCGTAACCTCTTTGGAGTGAGCCAGGGTTATAGCGGCTGCTGGCGATCACCGACTGAGCTACGTGTTGCTTGGATCAAATGAAAACTTCGGCGGTATTTGAACAACTTGTAATAATGCAAACTCTGCACGATTTGATGGTGTCGGGCCGATGGTACCTCCTCTGTACTTACGTCGCCGAACACAAACTTGCCATTCGGGTGTGATGAGAGTTGAGCATGGGTTAAGAGCGATTTCGAGTTACCGTCATATCCTGACACACATGGTTGAATTTCTATGATCGCCCACTCCCACCGGTATGTCTCGGATCTTGTTTTGACGTGGGGTGATCACCTCATCATTTCTTTCATGCGTGGATACTTGAGCACATGATTTCAGCACAATGCGACAGTTGCATGGAAACGCCACCGCCACCAGCTAAGCTTGCTACTTTTCCGCGACCGCGACTCCTTTGAAAACCCACGATTCCATTGCCGGAAGGTATGTACTTGCCGTTCCCATAGAAAACTTACCTTAGCTGCAGAAACTGATTAGTTTCAACAGTGTGCCATATCACTTGAAAATGTTCCTTAGGCTGCGGAGAGTAAGAACTTCCGCAGTACCATGTCTTGACGTTGTCGGACAGCACTACGCTTTGTCACTTTCTACAAGCGCGTGCTTAGTAAACTGGCGTCATAGGCTGTTGAAAGTGGAAGCTTTCTGTATGATAGATCTTTCCGGGCGTTGGTTAGCTGTTGAAATTGAGTCATGCCAATTTACAAAAAAGAGACTTCATGGACCTCATTTATTCCTAGGACAAAAAGAAGACTTCATGGACCTCATTTATTCCTAGGACAAAAACAAAACCTAAGCTTGCATCCAAAGAAACTCAAAAAATAATTTGAAGTGACAACCTAACACTTAAGGGAAAACAAATAAATTGACAAGTTTATTTGAGGAGTTAACAATCCCTATGGATGTGCCCCTAGTGGATGAGCACTAGTGGGTGTACAAGATCCCTTTCTATATTGTTTAAGAGTCAAACCTGCCTATAACCCTAATTGTAATGTAAAGGCTACAGGTCGACCCCACCTTAATGTGATTAATAATTAATGTTCAAGATAATTAATATGGAAATTATTAATTATATTTTGAGTTATTGAGGTCAGCCCTATTGTGATAATAGACACATCATTTGATGTGACAAATCTTATATAAATAAAGGTGAATCCCCATTGAGGAAACACACTTAACATTGCGTCATCTCATGATTTCAAAAGTTGTGGTCTGAAATTATGAGAATGTGGCACCCTCTTGTGTGCTAGGTTTGGTGATGAAGTGGGAGGTCTTTCTCTTGAGAAATATAGCAAAGGATTGGTTGGGTTTTATTCCCTTGTTGAGAAGGGTTTCCCAGGATACTTCTTGTGTTCTTGTGCATGTTTATTCATCTTGTGATCTTGGTTTACTGAAGTAGTTATGGTTCAAATAATGATTAAACAGAAAATTTAAGGAGGACTCTTGAGCCATAGCTCATTGAAAATCTAACATGGTATCAAAGCGGGCATGAAGAAAACTATTGCACACTAAAAATTGAAGGAATGGTCTATTGTAGGTGTAAGTATTTAATGAGGCCGGACCCCTCTTGAAAAATCTGTGGTAGATGAAGAAGGGTCGAACCTCCTTCCTGTGGATAATTCAACACTTGATCAACTACCTTGACTTATGGGAAAAGAGGTCGAAGCCTAGGAGAAGGGTCGGGTCTTCTAAAGCATGAAGGAAGAAGGTTCATCCTTCTTCAAAACTGTGGTAACCCTCCTTAAAATAACCACAAGCATAAACTGTAACCTGTTCAAGCTTCCAAAACAACAGGGAAAGACCACCACTTGTCCCTTGGCAACTCGACCTGCTAGAAAAGGTAGTTGTTGCCTAGAGAGGCTCAACATATTAGATATAGAACTATAATAGGAAGTTTGCACTATTTGAAGCTCAACATATCAACAACAGGACGGTATCAAACTCATCATATCAGCTACAGGATTGTATTAGATAGTCCGGATAGTGTGAACTCTCAACAAAGAAAAATGTTAAATATCTAACTATGGTGGTATGAATAGATAGAAAAAATAAAACACACCAAATCATGATGGGACGACACCATAAATACACAGAAATTGTTTCTTCTTCCATTGCTTATTCTTCATCAAATGGGATCGAGGATTCAGTAGTTATGCAAGCATTCTTCACTGTGTTGGATCTTTTGGAAGGGATCCTCAGATTTAGCGCATAGCATAAACTTGGGGAATTGAAATTGAATTAGAAGCATAAAATCTGTTGATGGTGTTCCTCAACCAAGCAGGTCCAAAAAGAATGATTCTCCTCCTTGTCTGAGACCTTGGTCTTACTTACCATCCTCATCACTTCAAGTAGATTCTTGAATTGCATATGGGTGGCCTTCTTAGACCTGGGAAGAATTTGAGAAAGTATTGATCATGGCCAATAATGACAGACCTCACAGATAGGATTGGGAGGCAATATGCCAGCCAGTTAGCCAGCCACATCATCAACTTGATCTTGATTGGAAGAAATCCTTCCAATATTAAAGACCTTACAAATGAAATACAGGCCAAATACAGAATCCAAGTGAAAACKGTTGTGATGGATTTCAGTGGAGATCTTATAGAAGACATGAGCAGAGTAGACGAGGCCATTAATGAATTGGACATTGSAATTTTGATAAACAATGTTGGGGTGTGCTACCCCTATGCCAGATTACTTCATAAAGTTGATTCCCATCTTCTCAAGAATCTCATAGCAATGAATACTCCTAGAATAATCCACATTGTGCTTCCTGGAATGTTGAAAAGAAAGAAGAGTGACATCGTAAACATTGGCTTTGGTGCCACACTAATTTCTTCTAGTCCTCTCTAGAGTGTCTATGTTGCTACCAAAGCATATGTGGACCAGTTTTCAAGTCACCTTATGTGGAATACAAGAAAAGTGGATTCGATGTGCAGTACCAGAATTATGATGGAAGACAAGCTTGATGAATCAAGCAACTTCAAGCTCCTAGAAGACAAGGATTCAAAATAAGACCTATTGTGGGTAATACAAAAAGGTGACATTGTGACTACCTTCTTCATAAAGATGCCAGAGGATGGAAATCATCCAAGTGCAATTGGAGAAATCATATCAGCACCCTCAGGTATGCACTCATATATATATCATTTGCATCATTGTTATAAGGGTATTTGCAGGAGGAAGAAACCCCTGGTGCAAATCATGGACCCAGAGAAGTCTCAGTGCATTCAAAAGAACAACCCACTGGAAGTAAAGACCCCATGCAGGTTAACAACAAAGGAATATGTTTGTGCTTCAAAGATTTCAGAAGGAGTCACTTGACTCAAGAATGAGTCAAAGTTATTTGAGAAGGAAAAGACAAATACTTTCTCCCCCTCAACAGTTTAGAGGGAGATAGCCATTAACATTTTGATCCAGTTGCTCCAGTTGGTATTCCCAGGAACCTTGCAGTAGGCTATAAAAGACATGTTTGGGCTTGACAAAATTTGCAAGAGGCAGAAAGACATGCAGCTGATGGAAGTATCGAAAAATATAAAACGAGACTTATAGTCAGAGGATTCTCACAAGAAGAAGGAGTAAAACTATGATGAGATACATTGATTCAGTAATCCGATACACTTCCATCTGTACTATCATCCAAGAATTGGAAACCACATCATATAGATGGATTCTTGATGAGTTTGGTTTCCAACAAGAGTATTGTTGATCCAAAACTACTATTACAGTATTAGTGACGAGAACCTTCTTTTGATAATTTATTCAGAAATTCTTGTTGATTGGATACAAGTAAGCTTTGACTTCTGATTTCGATATGAAGGACATGAGTATGATGCACTACTTCTTGGAMAAGAAGTATGACAGAGGATCGATGAGATTTTTCTGAGTCAAGGAAAATATACAGTGGGAATATTAAAGAATTTCAGTATGACAGAATGCAAAACCACCATGATGGATTTGAAGAAAATCAATGATGATGATTCAGACGAGATTGATCTATAGCTGATTGGATCATTGATGTATCTAGTTAACACCATATCAAATTCATGCTATGTAGTGAATATACTTAGTCAATCCATGAGTCATCCGAGACAGACTCACTGGATAGCAGTAAAGCATGTATTGAGATATATATGAGGCACTTTTGGATATGGCCTGATACATGCCTCTAGTGTGAACTTGAGTTTGCAGGATATGTCGATATAGATTGAACAGAGAGTACAGTGGACCGGAAGAGCACATCCAGTTGTTGTCTTACTGTGAAGTTTGCCATGATTTCCTGATGCAGCAGGAAACAAAACTTTGTGTTCTTCAGTACAACAGAAGCGGAGTATATAGCATCGAATGTGAGAATCCATATGGATTCACAAGCTTCTGATAGATTTACTTAACCATGAGATGGATCCTATGATGATAACCAAGAGACTTGTGTAAATCTCTTTGAGAACCCAGTGTTTCTTGATGGATAGAAACACGATGAGATGAAATATCTTTATATCAGAGATATGATGCAGAGGAAAATAGTACACATGCAGTACCTTCCTACACATGAGCAGATTCCAGACACCTTCACTAAATTAACTTGGTGAATAATGCCTCCCTAGTTGAGAGGGAGTGTCGATGACTCCAACCAAGTCAAAGTTCAAAGTACATCCATGTGAGACTTGGCATGATGAAGAATGTCTCCCTAGCTGAGAGGGAGTGTTGATGATTGCAACTATGTGAGACATTCTCCAACTTACAAACCTATGAGATGTGGACCATTGCAGCTATGTGAGACTTTCTCCATATTACAAACCTGAGAGAAAGCCCCTAAGAAGGGTACATGGTTCCTACCTAAGATAGAGCTGGAATGTAGAGATGACCTCCTCCATTCAAAGAGTTGAGAAGAACTCTAGATGATTTTCCAATGGGA
The DNA here is from genome assembly GCA_010110895.2 of Picea sitchensis. NCBI lineage: Eukaryota > Viridiplantae > Streptophyta > Pinopsida > Pinales > Pinaceae > Picea > Picea sitchensis. The sequence goes on along the minus strand of SNQJ01S0057920.1, from coordinate 76,829 downwards.
AAGGCGATCTGTTGAGTTAGACGTGCATGTGGCTGAGCACAAGGTGAATGTGTGAAATCCCAAAGTGTTGGGTGCATCGTCATGAGAACAAAAATGAATATGATGTATTATCCTCCTCTGAGCAGCAGAGTTCATGAGAAACTCTAGATGACTCTCTTGTGTGAGGTAGTGGGAAAGAATATATGTTGAGTGGGCGTGCATGTGGACGAGCATAGGTGAACATGTGAAGAAGTGGTTCTTCTGTGTAATGCAGTGAGCTAGAGATATGGACATCCATATGGATGTGCCCCTAGGGGATGAGCACTAGTGGGTGTACAAGATACCTTTTGCTATATTGTTCAAGATTCAGACCTGCTTGTAACCCTAATTGTAATGTAAAGGGTATAGGTTGGCCCCACCTTAATGTGATTAATAATTAATGTAAAAGATAATTAATATGGAAATTATTAATTATATTTTGAGTTATTGAGGTCGGCCCTATTGTGCCAATAGACACATCCTTTGATGTGACAAGTCTTATATAAATAAAGGTGAATCCCCATTGAGGAAACACACTTAACATTGTGTCATCTCATGATTTCAGAAGTTGTGGTCTGAAATTATGAGAATTGCAGCACCCTCTTGTGTGCTAGGTTTGGTGATGAAGTGGGAGGTCTTTCTCTTGAAAAATATAGCAAAGGATTGGTTGGGTTTTCTTCCCTTGTTGAGAAGGGTTTCCCATGATACTTCTTGTGTTCTTGTGCATGGTTATTCTTCTTGTGATCTTGGTTTACTAAAGTAGTTATGGTTCAAGTAATGATTAAACAGAAAATTTAAAGAGGACACTTGAGCCATAGCTCATTGAAAATCTAACATGGTAGGATGGATCAAAATAGTTTAATAATAAGAACTTTTAAGTCAAAAACCAGGGATCCAACCCTTTCTTCTTTTACATCATTCGATATATAGTGTTTTGAATTAGTTACATGTACTTATGGCCGATCATGATGATCAGGGACAACTCAAAACCAATCCCTACAAAAACTCAGAATGAATTTCATCCTTTGACTGCTGATATACAAAATAATAATAGTTTACAAAAAGCTTCCTAGGATCAAGGCAACAACCTCGCATAAAACACTCTTTGATTGACTTGTTCTCCATTCGAATGATAACACTACATCTTCCTCTTTATCTTTCTCAGATATATATGATCTTCAAATATCCATACGAATCCAGCCTTTGACAACTCAGTTCTGGTGACCAATCTTCATTTATCTTTGTATCCCAATATAGCATTTTAGATCCACAAAAGGTGTATAGCTTCATAACATGATCCATAAGATGCTAGCATAGTCATAGGCTTCCTCTATTACAAAAAATATGAAACTGGGTGAGATTAGCAGCAAAATCGACTGCTACAGGTGTTTTTGTAGCGCCCCTGTTTTTTTGTGTGTGCCACTGTGGGAACTTCCTATAGCGACATATAAAAAGATAACTTTGTACATTTTTTATGCCTTTCTTCGCCCAGTCTGCAGCTGAACATAACAAAAAGAAGCATGATACCTTATAAACGAGAAACAAAAAGGTTATCCCATACTCCATCATCATAAATCACAGTTATTAGGATTTGTATAAGAGGTGAAGTTCTCAAACTATCGGATCTCCATGGAAAACGGATGAAGCTTCTTCATCATTAAATCCAAATTGTTCCTTCTGGTTTGCTTGGATTGAGATCTAGTTTGCATTCTGGTAGGCTTATCCCCTTCAGATCCAATCTTAGGGTTTGAACCTTTCACATTCTTCTTACCCTATTTTCTGGCAGGTACTATGTTTGTGTCTGTAGGTGTCTTTTTATTCATTGTAAGACTTCCCTTTTTAGACTTGTTCCTCTCAGGATTGATTACAGGGATTTTATTACTAGTTGATGGCTTCCCCATAGGTTTACCAGGCTCTTCATCGATAATGATGACCTTCTCTGTGATAGTAGTTTTATACACTGCTTTAGACTTCATCTTGAACTTATTTTGAGGCCTTCTGCTTTGTTTCCTTATCAAAATTATATACTTAGCAACATTATCTTCAAAGGAGCTTGAGGCATGAGGAGTGACCTCTGGGATAAGCTCTTCAGGCTGTACGGGATCTTCGAATTCCATTGTTGTTTTAGGTTGCTGGTCTTCCATGAAAACCCTAGGTTCAGCTAACCTCTTGGCCCTTTTAGAATAATTATTTTGTGCAAAAGGGAATGTGTGCTTACCTCGTCCTAGTATGCAAGAAGACTCTGCATCTGCTTGCTGGCTAGATGATGTATCTTTTACAGGCTCGTCTGGAATATTTAAGTAGGCTATTCGTTTACCCTTATTTGCATTAGCTGATCGATTGGTGCTAAGTGGAGTTTCTTGTTCATACTTAACAATATTATCATGTGATTGTGCAGTAGGAGGATGCACTTCCTTTTCAAAACCTAACTAGATCAAAAATTGATCCCAAGTCTTCTGCAATTTCCCCATCTTGGCCTTGACAAGTACTTTAATCAATCGCTGATGATAAATTTCGTGAGGAGGGGTTTTGTGGTTTTCTTGAACCTTCATGGCCATCTTTTTGAGATCCCTCAAGAAGTAATAAGGTAGATTCATCCTCTTAATTCCCGCTAGATGAAGAAGAAATCATAGATGAAATAAAAATACAATAGAATAGCGCCCCTCACAGGTGATGAATCTTTTGAGCATGAGTAAGGCTTACATCCATTCATCAACAATCCAATCCCTAGGAATGCCTTTGGCCTAATTAAGGTCTTTGTGTTCAGGTTTGAAAAACTGATTTACATCTCCTCCTGTAATCAATTTATTTTTAAACCACTTTTTGCCATTAGTTGGGAGGTTGCAAGCAGCTGCTATGGATTTTTTTGTAACCTGCATGACCAGGTTTGCAATTCAGTCCCACTGTCCATTGAAACTCTCAGCAAACGCCCTCACTGCAGCGTAATTATGACCATCCAGCTTAGTACATAATAGATGCCAACCTTCCTGATAAAAAATGTAGCGATTGTCTTCATAAGCCTCCATGATCTCGGGCCCTTCAGGATCTTTCCTATTCACTTGTCCACCTTTACCCATCTGCACAATTACGACCAGAAGACTAGACTCTTGGCTACAGAGAAGGGATATGTATATTGTGTAATGAGAATAATAGGGGATCTACTAGCTCTGTGGGTGCAAATTCAAATCGACCAATTGTTGTAGGTAACGAATAATGCGTTAGTTTTGAAAATATGTTTTGAAAAACCTCATCTGTGTGACCTTCTGGACGGATGACATGTACAAATGAAGAGACAACCCATCTTCGCATGTTATGGCTGACAACGGGTACTTGCTAATTGTTTTTCATACTCATGATCTTGGTAGTACAATCCATAACTTCCACGACTCCCCAAGGTGCTAGAAATGATCACGACCAGGGACATGTGGAAGTTCTTGTAGCGCTCAATCAGATTTGTATTTTTTCTTTCTTGGGTGGATTAGACTTTGAATATGCACCTTACTAACTTGGGTAATCATGAAGCATAGATCATGATATGACATATAGCTCAAATGAAAATATGTAAAGCTAATGATGTCATCAAACAATCATACAAACATGTGTATAATTCCCCTATCCCCCTTTTACAAGGCTAAGTATCCCTCATTTTCTCTCAACATAATACTATTTTGACCCCCTAATAATATTTTGAACCCTTAATCAAACCAATGATTAGGATTTATAGATGATACAAAAATTTTGAAATGTAGAAACTAAGAGATGAGAGATGATACTTAGCATAACAAAATAGGTGATAACACCCCTTACATAGGAACTTAGGATAACAATAATATAAAAAATTAGGACTTAGGAATAATATTATTGTATTCCTTGGCTTAAGCCCCCTTGATTAAGCCCCTCTTCCTTAAGCCCTTAACCCCCTTCCCCTCTCGTGGAATCCTATCCCCCCATACTCTTTTGTCTGACTTGGTCTGCAACAATGATGTATTTTATTAATATATTCGAGTGATTACATATTACAATGTCGGCTCATAGGCCTTTCAACATATAGGCTCTTCGGCCTAATAATCACACAAGAAATCTAGCCCAAAACGTATATATGCAAAGGCCTTCTTGCCCAAAACATCCTAGCTCACCTGCCTATAAAACATATGTACATTTACAATTGGGGTTCAACCTAGGGGTATTACAGACGATCTAGAGAAACTTCTGGTGTAAATTTCTTATGGAAGGGTACCTCAGTGGAGCTTTGTCTATACAAATGGTATAAAAAGGAGTTAAAAAAGTGGAGGGCTCTTCCCTTCCTAGCAATTTGGGAAATGAGGAGCGCAAGGAACAATATTACCTTTGAGGAAAAGTATTATCCACCCTTCCAATATTCAGTGGAGATCTGGTCGTTGTTATGACTCTTTTTCGTTGATCCTCGGGAGAAAGTGCCAAGGGTCCCAAAGGAGGTTCAAATAGATCAGTGAAGAGCATGGGATTTTTTCGATAGGTCGTGCAGAGGATAGGACTTGATGGTGGGTTTGGAATTTTCCCTCCACCTCTCGAGTTCACATATGTTTCAATTTAAAGATAATTTTGGAAGAAGTACTAATAACCTAGGTGATCTCAACTCACTCTTTTTTCTTTTGAAATTTGATTGAAAGTTGTATTTTCCCTATTTACAAGTAATTGGTGACTCATTATTATCAATCAACTAGATGAAAGGCCTATCTTATATTGCAAAAATTTCACTTATTTCCTTGGCTTGTGATTTAAAATGTTTGGCTTCTCTTTTCCATCAGGTTGACTTTGAACATGTATATAGAGAAGAAAATGTTGAAGTTGATGGTTTCTCCAAAGTAGGAATAATCCTAGAGGTTTCTATTTTTTTTTAGACGAAATTTCCAATGGTTCCTTGTTGACTAGAAGGCAAGTTGCCTTAGATGAATTTTAAAATTCAATCTGGAAGCCTGCAATACTAGTAATTTTGTCTATTTAGGTTCGGTCCAAAATAGTTTTTCTAGCTTATACTGGTCCGACCAGCTTTTGTGGGCTATAATCAATTTCCTGTAGAGTCTTGTTTTTTTTTGTAAGGGTATAGATGCAGTCAAAAAATTTGAATCAATGGAGGCCTTGTAAAGTCTTCGTTTTTGGATAGTATTGAAAGCACTTGAGGAATGTTTTTTTCTTTCATCTCGAATAGAAAATGTGATTTTTTACTTGGAAAAAAAAAGCTTGGAATCATTTTTATGTTCTTCAATGAGCATCTTTGGGACTCGACATTAATGGTGAAATAATCCTAATTACATAGATTAAATATGCGTGGATAGTAATAAGGGAGATCAAACTCTCTACCTATTACCTACACAATGTTGCATACAATGGTTTTGAATCTTCATAAACAAATAACTTTATCCCTCTTTATAGGAGTTTCTACTAACTTGCAATCAAACATTTTAAACATTTAGTAACTCTTTTACATAGTTTGGGACATGTGAGGGTGGGGAGTAATATTAGAGAAAACATATAATGTTTTCTCTAATATTACCGCCCACCCTCATATTATGTTTTCTCTAATATTACCCCCCACCCGCATACAATGTTTTCTTTAATATTACCCCCCACCCTCATATTATGTTTTCTCTAATATTACCTTGGTGGGGGGTAATATTAGAGAAAACGTATAATCTTTGTGGGGGGTAATATTAGAGAAAACATTATAATGTTTTCTCTAATATTACCCCCCACCCTATGTTTTCTCTAATATTACCCCCACCCCCATAATAGGGGGTAATATTAGAGAAAATGTATAATCTTTGTGGGGGGTAATATTAGAGAAAACATTATAATGTTTTCTCTAATATTACCCCCCACCCTATGTTTTCTCTAATATTACCTCCACCCCCACCCCCACCATTTTTTCTCTAATATTACCCCTTTTTCTCTAATATTACTCCCCACCCCCACCATGTTTTCTCTAATATTACCCCCCACCCCCACACTCATATTATGTTTTCTCTAATATTACCCCCCACCGGGGTAATATTAGAGAAAACATAATATGAGGGTTGGGGTGGGAGTAATATTAGAGAAAACATGGTGGGGGTGGGGAGTAATATTAGAGAAAACATATAATGTTGTCTCTAATATTACCCCCACCCTCATATTATGTTTTCTCTAATATTACCCCTTATGAGGGTGGGTGTGGGGCGTAATATTAGAGAAAACATATTATGTTTTCTCTAATATTATCCCACACCCCACCCTCATATTATATATGTTTTCTCTAATATTAACCCCCACCCCCACCCTCATAATATGTTTTCTCTAATATTAACCCCCACCCCCACCCTCATAATATGTTTTCTCTAATATTACCCTGCACCCCCACCCTCATACATGAACATGTTGTCATCCATTTGCGATACTTCTACTCAACAATGATGAAGTAGGCCTAAAATTTTTCATTTCAAGGCTTTATGGAGCTTATCTTTTAGTTCCTCATGTTAGTTTTAAAGAGAGTCGTGTATGCACACACTCGATAAAGAGAGATGCAAGTAATAACAACTTTATTTAATATGGAAGAAAATTTTCATAAGACTGAACACTCATTTTTACATAAAGAGATCCTAGTAACATTATTTGCTGGTAATAATTCAAGTCACCGAGATTAAATGTGGCTTCCAACATTAACTTTCATTTAAGTGTTGTTATTACTCCAATGCCTCAATCATCTTTGTATTAATAAAAAGATCAATGTAGAAATCCACAATTATAATATCATCATTTCTTTTGATTTCTATTTAGAGATATAACTAGGATGAACTTCTTTTGAACCAATGCACCCAAAACTATTAATTTATTTGTGCCTTTTTCATATAAAATACAAGATGCTTTCCCCCTTCTGCACGCACCCTTAAGGATGTTGCATATACACTTCTTCTAAACCTCATTAAAAAGTCACTTTTAGCATCCATATGATGATTGTTCCAGTTGACTTGAGTTGTGATGGCTAAAACTAATTTGATCATATTCATCTTCACCATGAAGGTTTCATCAAAGTCTCTCTATATATTTTTTCGGGTAGTTGAAGCTCTTCATGATCTAACTTGAAAGTAGTGGTGGGTAAATACACCATTATTACATTATCATTATATAGTGTAATGATGGTGTAACTACCCACCACTACTTACAAGTCAGCTCATTAAAATCCTCAACTATCCACAAAGTGGGCTGGCACATGGCCATAAGTGAAGATTAGTCAAAAGATGTCAACATTATGCAAAGCCTTTAGTAACCTTTATATGTGCTGGTCATTTGAATAATCTACTTTAATCTTGTAGACCGATTTGCAACCTATAGTAATTTTCTTTTTAGGCAGTTCTTCTATCTCCCAAATTAGATTTGTCTATATAGAACCATATTCCTCTTGCACTGCTTTGACCCATTATTTTACCATGGGTTACCACTATTTTTATTGCAATTTTGTTGCACCCTTGATTCGATCAATAGGACTTGGAAGCAATAACACTTTCCCACCCAAAGAGAGGGTCAAAAAGTTCAAAAGAGAATGATTTCATTCTTGATAGTAAAGACACAACTTTATTTTAGGTTTAATAACAATGGTGAGCCTTGCAAATGGTATCAGTGAAGCCCTGTTTGTAGGCAACAATGATGAGTCTAATGACGAAGAAAAACTGTATATCAATGTTGACACAACATGTTATTTTAAGAAACCATGAAGGAAAGCAAGGAACACACAAGGCATAGATAAAAGGTTATCCAAAATAAGAGTCTTTGATATGCCTTCACGTGTGAATATGAGGTGTAAGATGAACACAAATGGCACTTAAAGATGGTCTGCTTAGGTGAACTAATGGTTGTGCCCAAGGTATGCATATTGTAATGGGAGTTCTGATATACACATCAGAAATGATTATGGAGGAAGTTACACATAATCCCAATACATCATTGATAATGGGGTGCTTTGTAATTGCAAGAATCAAATAGTTAGTTATCAGTGGAATGTTCACTATAAGGGGAGTGTTAGAGTTATAATGGCACATCCTCAATTCTTAGACTTACTATAACAAAACTCGAGATCATATTAGTGTATTGTGTAGTTAGTAAGTTCTAGTTTCTGGTTCTATTGAGTACATATTAGTTTTCATCTAAAAGTCTATGTTTATTAGTTCAATTAGTTATGTGTCAGGAGATTTAAAATGATCCAAGTGTAGAAAAATTTAGAAGGATCGGTTAGTTAAGTATTAGTAGATTTTAAATGTTGAAGTCATTTATTTATGCTAACTTTGTATAAAGGCTCATAGCCTATTCAAATTTGTATGAGAAGAAGAGGAGTTTTTAATGCATGAATGTTTTATATTTTTGGCTCTATTTCTATAGAAATAAGAGGCAAAAATGTAAAATGTGTGTGCATAAAAATTACTCTTCATCGCATACATTATTTGAATAGGATATAAGCATTTCTACAAAAATAGTATAAAGTAACAACTTCAACATTTTGAATTTGCTAACGCTTAACTAACTTAGCATTCTAAATATATGCACATAACTAATTGAACTGATAAACATAGACTTACATATCAAAACTAAATTGGTCTGTACTCAATTGAAATAAAAACTAGAACTTACTATACAAGATCTGAACATATCTCATCTTTAGATTTATTATAGTAATTCTAAGAATAAGGATGCACAATTGTAACTTTAACACTCTCATTCAACCAGCATCTGACTAACAACTAACTCTCTAATAGTTTTTAAGCGCTCCTCCTATTTGTGATATCTTGGAACTACATGCAACCTCCTCCACACTCATTTTTTATGTGTACATTGGAACTCCCTTTACAGGTTTCTCAACTGGTAGGATCTCCCTCTCTTCCATTATTGAAAGCAAAATATGTAGCTTGGCCAAAACAATTGATTCACCTAAGCAAAACCTTCTTTGAGTTCCATTTATGTTCCTCTGGGACCTCGGGCTCACACATGGATGCATACTGAAGACTCTTCTTCTGGGTAGCTTTTTACTTTAATCATTGTGAGTTCGCATCCATCCATGGTTTCTTAAAACATGTTGTAAGCATTGACAATTGACAACGAGGTTTACTTCATCATCAAACTCATTATTCTTCCTGCCTAAAAATACTGCTTCAATGGTTCGATTTATTAGACCAGTGAATACTCTTAATTCTGAAATAAATTTGCATCGTTACTGTCAGTATGGAAATGTTCTCTTGTGAACTTTTCCATCACTCTCTCTGGGAATGCAGTACCATTGCCAACCTGTCCTCTTGATTGAATCAAAGGTGCAATAAAATTCCAACCACAACAACATTAACCCGTGACTTTGATATCATGTTAAAATTCAATAATATTATTGCACCAACAACAACTAGAAGGAAGAGAGACAAAAATGTTAAAGATGCATGAATTAAAAACTCCTCTTCTTTTATAATTTGAATAAGCTATGAGCTTTTATAAAGAAGTGGCATAACACAGCTACCTCAACATTCTAAATCTGCTAACAATTAATTAACCGATCATTCTAAATCTACTTACACTTAACTAACTAATTATTTTAAATCTGCTCACACTTAACTAACTGAATTAATAAACTGACTTATAGATCAAAATTGATCAATATTCTATTGAGCTAAAAGGTGGAACTTACTAACAATACAAAATCTGAACCGATATGATTTAAGTTTTATTATAGTAAGTCTAAGAATAGAGGATGTGAAGATGTAACTCTGATACTTTCCATGTGCATCCTCAAATGAAACAGGTTTTGGATGGACTCAAAATTGCCATCAAAGCAATGTTTCCCTGTGATGAAACCAGCTTCTACAATGTCCTCCATTTCGTTTTTGCTTCACTAGTTTTGAGGTAATTCTAATAGCTTTGAGTTTCTCAATTGTTTGCAAATACCACTTTGAAATTTTCTTGGACTTTGGTAATGCTCGATCATTAGTAGCCTTGCTGTCACTTGTTTTTCCTCATCATCACTTGATTCTTGATCTATAATTCATTTTTACTTTTCTGAGCTTGGACCGTGAATAGAATTGGAGGATGGTGTTTTCACAAGGCACAACAAGCTTTGCTATAGTGTGTTTTTCAGAAGAAAAGAAGGCACCAAGTTATTTGAACTGATATTACACAGTTGTTGAACAAGGACTCCTTACCTTTTGAACAAACTAGCCACATTTTGGAATTTCTACCGCTACATTTTCTTGAGGTATGGTGCTCTCCACTTGTCATCTACATGTCCTAAAATTGAATTCTTTCCAATAATCTCTCTGTTACTTTTTTCTCTAGAATTATCAGATTTCAAAGAACACATGCACAAGACAAGACAAAACATGAGAAGAAATAATTTTGCACTAAATTCACTAACTATTCTGCATAATAACATGAATTTGTATTACAAAATTTGTTTTAATTTGGCTGCTCAAGATAACCATAAATATTCGTAACGTACCCAACCTCCCCAACTGAGTCTCGTTACCACATAATCACGTCCCCATTACTACAACTTCGCTAAATAAAGCTCTAATACTCATCTGTAACATCCCCAACTTACTGTTGAGCAATGCCACTCCAAAATCTAGTGTGCAGATTCTACACTATAACTTTAATCTGCGTAGAAACACGTGAGGTAATGCGCACGATCCTAAGATGGATCGTGCCACACACATTTTCATGTTCAGACACTAGTTATAACAATGAAATTAATGCATAATACAATTGTGCGCACAATCAGTCAAAGCACACAAGTATTATTGGGCATGTAACCACTCTAAAGACATGGTTACTATTGCGCGTGCAACCATTCTAGCACCGCACGCAAATTTTGTGCTCTTTATGCACGCGAACTACTTCCCTATGCACACAATGATTCCATCCTCTTGCGTGCACGACAATTCTAGCCTCGCCTTGAAAACTGATGGCCATTATTACAAAGTTAACTAACAGGAAATACTTAATAATTGTCATGCTCTACATATGTGACAACAAGTACGGAATAACAACATCACGCTTACATGTACAAACAACACTATATGAAATAACAACCTTTAATTATATGCAACATCATATAGGAAATAAACCCATATCAAACATAGATAACTAAGAACACAGTAATTTAGTCAAGCACATAAAGGACACTTATCTTTTATAAGAGTCACCAACTACACACAGATCTCAGACATTCCTCCCAACCATTAACTTTGTTGCTCATAAAATTTCAGTAACTGGTCACCCTTGATTTGGGGCTTAACCTCCACCAAGGAAAAAGGATTCCTAATGCCAAGCTAAGGGCTGATAATCAGCAAAATTGGTCAACCCGAGGTGCCCAACTATTGCAACTAGTCTACAGTTTCTCATTCCTCACATGCTTGTCCCACCCCAGGAAGCGTGACCCTTCTCTGCTCAATAGTCCTTTGGATGCCCCACTTCCCTTCCAGGGCTTCAGCAATAGGCTAAACAGGAAGTCTCAGAGACCTGTAACTAATGCCCAGTGCACCAGGGAACAATTCATAGAAAATCTCTCACCTAGAGAGAATGGTCATGGGCCTAACAACCCAGTTCTTCAACAACAAGTCTCACACTTAGAGAGAATTCTCACAGGCCTGACAACCCGCCTCTTCAACAACAAAGGATCTGGTTACTAGATGGAGACCCCTTTCCAAGATTTTCTCTGCAGGTAAAGTAATGGTCATTTCCCCCTCAGTTCAGATGATCTGAATGATGAAGAAAAATAGTGAATCCCCCCCAAAATACACTAAGGTTCAAACATATATTTGCATGGTCATAAGTGGACACCTATCACCTTCAGAATTAGCTTTAGCCACTTGGTGACTTGTTCCCATCCCTCAAGAACTTAGGATAAATAAATATCCATAAATTATACTTTTTGGAAATATTAATAAAATATTCCCTTGGACTTAAGCCCTCTTTTCTTAGCCCCTCTCATAAAATCTTAGCCCCCCTTTTCCCTTTTCGGTAGAGTTTAACCCCCCGTCTCTTTTCGTCTGAGTGGTTTGTGCACAACGATGTGATTTTATTAATAATTTGGGTGTGATTACATTTTACAAGGATAGGCGTGCAAACCTGAACCAAAACTTGGTGCCAACAGCTCACTAGCCTATATGTACATTTATATTTTCATTTACAATTAGGGTTCAGATTAGAGTATTACAATCTTCAACCAATAACAGATCTATTTTAAAAATTGTACTTATCTTCTAATGCATATTAATCACTCCTATAATTATTTTTGACTATATAGGTGCCCATCTAAAATGGGCATGATATATTCTAATTTCTAATAGTGGGCTCTTTTATTTTCCTATTATTTACAATCTTATTCATAAATAATATTATAGTTATTTATGATTTCAAATATAAGCAACATTTTAGAGTCCACCATTCATGAATAACTCTATCTAAAAAAATATGGATCCAAATTTCTTAATCTCCAATTGAAACATGGATTCTTTAACCCTTCTCTGGTTTCCTTTGTTAAAATTAAGCAACTACAAGATCCATTCTCTGGGAGGATGGCAAAAGACCCTAGCTGAGATCTAGGGCCCCTAGTGCACTCCTGGGGTTGTTGGTTTGGGACCAAGAAGTTAGAGCCATGGAAAAAGACTCTAGTGAGGGCCCCCGGTGTATTGTTGGGGTTCTTGGTCAAGGACCAAGTAGTTTGATGATGTAATTCCCTAGATGTGTTCTAGGGCCTCTGAATGTGTTCCAGGGAATCATTGCTTGATGCTTGGATTGATCCTTGGTTGTGTATCTTGGTTGATAAGACCCTAGTGGTGATCCAGGGCCCCTATATGTTTTTGGGGTATCCTGGTATGGGACCGGGTGATTCTTGGTTAAATGCCAAGATGAGATGATGTGTGATATTCTTCTCTCCCAGGATGGTCCATCAGACCTAGGAGAAGTTAAGAAGAAGGACATGATCACATCAGTGACATTCCTCTTATGTTGGGATTATAAAAGCTTATAAGTTATCATGAGACTTATGTGGACATATTTCCATTGAAGAAGACCCCTTTAACTTTTTCTTGTTTCCTCCCCTTGCTTAAGCCACGTCCTTATTAATGTTTAATGTGGTGTTGGTCTTTTCTAGTCACTTTGACTTGTTGACTTTCTAATTAATATTTTTATAATTAAAATATTAATTATTTTTTATTTTGTTTTATTTGGGTTTTAATTAACCCTAAAAGGTAGGGTTCATTTATTTAACCCTAAACCCCTTCCTAAACTATAAAAAGAACCTCATCCCCCCTCCCTCTTACATAGAATTCATTCTTCCTCCTCTAGCTCACTTGGTCTGATTTTTTGTTGCAGCCCTCCTTGCTTCAGTTTGGTCTTTTTGGTGCAGCCTCCTTGGGTTTTCTCTCTCTTGCTGGTTTGGAGTCTTCTTGTGTTGGTGTAGGGTACGACTTCCCTGGTTCTGGTCTCCTCTTGTTGTTTGAGGTAGTGCGGCCCTCTCCCCTTTTTGTTACATATGTCGTGGCCCCCTCCTCTCTCTTCTCCAGCCTATGGCATCTTCTTTAGGCTGTCGTTGGTTCCTCCTTGGTTGTCGTTGGTTCCTCCTTTGTTGCCAC
>SNQJ01S0057920.1:49099-63179 GCA_010110895.2 Picea sitchensis | reverse complement strand
TGTTTGATATCCTTTGATGAAGATAAATTCGAATTTGCTAAGTTTAGAAAAAACCCTGATTTATTGCTCCCAAAATAGGTGTCAAATCAACTTGAAATCCTCCTCTAACTCCTTTGCATCAAAAGTGGATCTCAGATTTGACACTATAATTCAATATGTATCTTTGGAAAGCATTTTCAAGAGATTCGGTTGAGAAAAACTTCGATCTAGGCAAAAATACACCTTTGTTGGCCAGTCTCAGGTTTCACCAGCTATTTCGCCTTAAGATTTCCTAGTTCGTTGGTGAAAGCTCTGCTTTTCATCAGCTAACTGGTTATAATTCCGCCTTCTGCGCTGGTGAAAGTTCTATTTTGGTCAAGAAGGAAACCTTCCATATTCAAAAATTGTTGTTTCAACGAGTACTCAAGGTTGCTTTGGTGATGCTGGTCCTCCTTGTACAGACACATAAATAATTTCAATCTTTCCTTAACAATCTCGTATCAAGCCATCCCAATCTCGGAAGTAATTGTTGTATTTAAAGGCAAGTACCTGACGAAAGCTACTCCCAGCTTCAAGCAACAAGAGAACTCATCTTCCATGGCTTCTATTATTATTGCTGCCAAATTTGCAGCCAACTTTTGCCTTGACAATGCAATCACAGATGGCCCGAAATATAAAATCCAGTATTCGTCTTACACTAAGATCCACATTCATAACATTGTTCAAAATTTCCTTGAAATCTTTGTTCTCCGTGATATCCATCAGCCGTGCATTAAATTTAGCTGCATAAGCACCATGAGGAAAATTTGAATCTGTCGGAAGAAGTAGTGCATGTTCCAAGAGTCTCTGCAAATCTTCAACAGAAGGAGGAGAGAACAATAGTTTTCTATGTGAAAAACATGACCTTACTCTTTTCTCCAATAGTTGGTCAGCATCCAGGCGACAACTGATACCAACAATTGCCGCTTGTGAAAGAACAGATTGCATTGCATCAAGGAGATTGTAGAGTAACCTTTGCTTTCCCTGTTGGTGAAAACTCTGTAGCTTCTCACAAGAGGTGAAACACCCTGCTTCTTTGAGGAAATTACATATCTTAGGATGAGCCTCGAGATACCAGTGCCATCCAACTCTATCCTCAATGTCGGTCCCGCCTTCTTCATGAATTGAACTTGATCTGCACCTGTATCTGCAAATTGTGACACTTTCGGGCTAGGGGAGACAGTCAACATAATGTTAGGGAGAAAAACGGATCTGAGGCAAGTTAATTGGCAATAAAATTGCAAAGACTCGGGCTTCTGTATGACAGAAATGAAGAATGACAATATTTTTGGATATAATCCCGAAATCAGAGGGATTCCCAAATACTTGGATTAAAAGGGTAATGATTAACTGCAACTCTTTTAAAATTGAAATCGGATGGCCGCGTGAAGTTTTAAAATAGTTAGGCGAAACTAAATCAATCATAAAATTCTGTGTATGAAAAGATTTAGTTCGAATTGGCAGGTGGAGTTTCAGAAGGTACCACAGTGCATCAAAACTTAAATCAGTGCTTATGGAGTAATCATACCGCCACTCCTTCACCATTTCCGCTATTTTTCGGCGGTTAACCTTCAATCATTACGCCAATTTGACAATTGGATCGTGCAAAATGCAAGCTCTGACTTTCTCGGGCTTATGTGTTTTCGGTGGTTAATGAAAGCCTTGATTCTCACTTTTAACCACCAAAAGCTGAGGTTTTCGGTGGCTAATGAATGCCTACGGGTTCGCCTAAGCCACTGAAACCTATAATTGTCATTTTTTCAAAAGAAAACCAAATGCAATGTTTATTTCGAACTTATTTACAAACAATAGGCTTTCAAACAAGCCTATAAAAATTTAGAAATAAATTTTTTAAGTACTTCCTATCACCTAAAATGACAAAACCTGACGGTGCTATTTTAGGAGATAACAGGCGGGATATCAGCTACAACTATATCCAAGACTAAACTTTTGGCTCGGATTTGAGATAATGACACAACAAGGTCTTTGATAACCCCCAAGCATTTGATTTTTTTGGAATAAAAAAAACAAAGATCATGGAATGCTTTGATGATTCCTAACCCAAGTTCTTCCATGATAACCTTTGGCATAAGATTATGGGAGGATCCAAAATCTAACAGACAATTATGAAGGATTTTTTCATGAACATTTAATGAGACATAAAAAGGAGGGGTGGAATCATCCCTCTCTTCTACAATTGGACCTAAGACAATAGTGGGTTTTTCAACTTGGAGATTAATCACATTAGTAACAGGATTTATGACAGAAGAGGGTTTTTACCATTTTAAAATATGACTCCTATAAGAATTTCTTTTAACCAATTCAGTCAAAGGAATAGGAATTTTGATCTTACTTATCTCATGTTCCAATATGAAAGGAGATGAGAACTTGTCTGTTTCCAAGGCTCATACTTGCATAGGTGGATGTACTTGCTTTTTTTCAGTATTTTTTTTGTCTTTCTATATTGTTTGGGCAGCAGGTTTATCTTTTTGAAGAAAAGGTTTAGCAGGAACAAACTTGTCTTTTTGAGGAGCAGATCTAGCAGGAGCAGATTTGGATCTAAGATTACATCCTTACTGATATGTGTTACAAAACATATTATCTGGACTTTCCCCAGCCTATGCATTCATTGAATCTTCATATTCATTATGTGTTAGGTGAATGAGGGAAATCTCATCTCCGAACAAATGAATATCCAGATCTTCATCTACATCTTCAGCTTCCTGATTTTCTTCAATATAATTATTTTGCAAGGCTGTCTGAATTTTCTGATCATCATTATTCTTCTTGTTCCTCTGCATGATCTGAGTATTATAAGGTATTTTTTATTGATTTGTATTTTGGTTTCCTTCTTGAGCTGCATTGCATTTTTGTTTTTCCAATCTGAGTTTAGACAACTCAGATGACATTTCCTCCATCTTTCTTTCCATCTCCTCCAAGGACATCTTTTGATTTTTAGTATTTGATGCAGAAGACTTATATTCTTCTTTTTGTTTTCCCTTATCTGATCTCTTCTTGAGTTGTTTTTATGCTATAATGTTGGATTCAACTTCAAGGGTTGAATCTTTCATATCAACCAAAGTGGTTGATCTTATTTCCCTCGGTAGTGTTATCATGCAATTTGTACTTTGAAAGATGGGAAAGGTAAACGAGGACAAATTGACATAACAGGAGACTATCCCATCACTGTCACCTCAACATGATGTCTCTTTCTATTTAAGGTGGTAGGCCCAGGGGAGACGTCCCTGGTGACCTGGGGTTTTGAGAAGGCAAAGGTTTAAGGCCAAGTAAAGTTTTCCCTCTCACAAGTCACCACCAATCAAAAAGTCCGGCTAAACAACCAATAAAGATAAGAAGAAACAGAAATGTACCTTCCCGGAACAAAGCAACATGAAAACTATACTTGCAAGGTCACTTGCTGGTTAGTACTTCATATAATCAGAGACTTTCTCGATATAAGAAATTGACTAATATATTGATGAAGTAAGCAACGATGTATAATAGAAATAATCACAATATGATACTTCACAATAAATGCTTCAAAATGAGCAAGGATGACTAATTATCAATATCATAACACCAACATTCATCAGAAGCAAGTATGCATTAATCCTTTCAATTTCTTAAAGAAGCTTTTTAAGTGCTACAACATATGACTATAACTCAAATGGATAACAACAACAATAAGGTTAGCGAGTCAATTTAAACTAGCGTCAGAAGATGTTAGTAATTGCTCAAAGATTTGGATGTTTGTAGGTTGTGATCAAAGCACTCAAACTAGAAGTCTAAGACCAGTGCATTCATAGGGAAAATGGAGTCAAAAATAGCAGCAAGAATTGAAGGAACAATATGATAATAGTAGGGCCAAAGAAAAGAGGAATTTGATGGATGAAGTGTTGGTAAGCCAAGGCTTCAACCATCAAACCCTAGAGGAAAACGGCTACTAAGGTGTAGGCAACCCTAGACCTTAGTACGTTTTCCTCCTTCTTTAGCTCAATGACAAAGTAAAAATGGCTAAAGTGAAGGACAAGGGTCAGGTGTTGCAATGGCAAGGCCCTAGCAATGTCTTCAACACCAAAAACGGCTCCTTGGCATAATCTAGTAGGTAGAAAGCAATTAAAACAAGGACATAAAGATGTGCTTATTTCCTAGGGTTTATTCCAGCAATTTCACTAACAAAATGCAAGTAAAAGAACTGTAACCATTCAAGTAAGAGAAGGATTGCAGAAATTCACTTACATTCACCAAGTATTCATCAAGCTAAACCCTAGTTATAAACCATCCACCAAGAAAAATGCCAAAGAGACCATAAAAAGCCTTGCTTCAACAAGTGCGCACTAGAATTTCAGCCAATAACCCTAAGAAGGGCGCAAATTTCAGACCTCACCAAGTGGTGAGTGAAATATGATGTGAAAATGAGAGTTTAAACCCTCAATTTATACAATAGCAATGACCTTTAATTAAATTTTAGGTCACAAAAGGCCAACAAGGCCAAAATTACATAATAATATTTCTTTTACATTAAATGTCAAAATCAAACCCTAAATCAAGAAAAGATGAAGACGTCATGCCCTTTTAGGGTGACATTAGGACCTTTTAGGGAAACGTTGGCCTCCTGGGGAAAAACGTTTGGCCTTCTTGGGCCTCAGGAACATGCCACACGTGCCATTTGGCACACAACTGCCTCCCAAAACCTCCACAAGCACTGGATGATATCATGGATGTCCTAGGTGACATCATGAGCCTTCCAAGGCCAATGTCCTAGTGGAAAGGGCACAACCCCTCCCCGACGAGTATGGGTCTTCCAAGATGCCTCTGGTGGAACGTCCTCCATTTCCCCTATGCAATCCTCTGATCTGTCTCTGCCCCCTGCTGGGGTCTCAGCAACCATCTGGTGGGATTTCAGCCCCATGGAAGTCTGAACTAATCATCTCCCCATGTGTACCTATCCATCTGGGTACCTGCCATCGGGTATGGTCCTGAAACATCAAAAAATATGCCCTCCATGGGCTCATAAGTCGTAAGGATCATAGCAATGTCAATCACATCTAATCATCAATTTTATTAAACATTTGCATAAAACCCCCTTTACTCGTACAAGTGCTCAAAGACATTATACTAATCTACAAGCCTAGTTTGGAGGAAGCACTAGGGTGTCCTATTGGGCTAATGCTCACTGGATGTGGGGTGTTTCCGGGAGAAATCAAATCCAAGCCATGTGAGTGGATGGGGTGGTAAGGGATATCTGGGTAAGGGGTGCAGTGATAGCAGGGAAATGCATGGTTTACCTGTGGGTGCCTCTGTAGAGGGTGAGTTGCACTTGTCATGGATGCAAATGTTTTCAAGCTCATTCATGCCTTTTATATTTATTCTTTTTTCTTTTTTCTTTCAAGAAGCTAGTCAGGGGACACTGCCCTGGCGTGGTGACCAGTGGTGGCAATGTTACCCACAAGCATTTCACGGAAATGAGAAGGTTGGCTTGTGATGAGACCCCCTTTCTCTTCGCTATGCCACCAAGAGACACTACCCCGACGTGGTGACCAGCTGTTGGTAGTGTCATACTGCTATATGCCCATAGACCTAATAGGTCGGCTCGTGATGAGACCCCATATCCTCTAACTAGGTCTTATTTTGTTATTTTTTATGGTTCCCTCTGTTTCTTTGCTGAGAAGCCTTTTACTGCTTTCTCAGGTATCCCTGGGCGAAGCATCTCGAGGTTTCATTCTTTGGCTTCTATCTTTTTCCAGCTACTTTTACCCTCTGGGCCTTTAGCCCCTTCTTCCCACAAGGTAAGGTGCAACCCTTAAATATTTTTCCAACCCAATGCCTAGAACAGTGTAATGGGATGGATGAGTGGGAAAAAGATGGAAAGTGGTAAGTATGGTGGGAGCGGACGATGGCTTCTCATGAATCCCCCTAGTGGTAACTCAAAACCTATGGGCACAAGCTTACTAGGGCATCCTGTCATTCCCCCTAGATATGGTCAAGTGGATAGGTATAAGATCCAAGCACCCGTTAGAAACAAAAAGAATTGAATGCACATATTCAAAGGTTTTGGGGAATAGAGTGACACATACCATGATACTCGGACTCATTACCTCATGGAGCAATATCCATTTCTGCTACAGGACCAGGCCAAGGTGACGGATGTTGTTGTTGCTGACAAAGTGGAGGCGTTGAAGAATGAAAAGATGGGCCCTCCAAGTCCATTCTCAAGTCAATATTTCTCTCGGTACTCCATGTCTAGGACTTGTCGGCCTTGTTGTCGTCCTAATACACACTTGCAGACGTGAGAAAAGTCCAGCTCACTTAGTGTGTCCTTGGAGGCACAATGCCCAGGTTCTCAGTCCACACTGTCACCTTGACTAGAACCTCTTCCTTCTAGGCTTACTCCTAGGGAATCCAAGGGGGGTAGACTCTAGTTACTAGATGTAATTTAACTTTGAAGTTCTAGGAGTTAGTTTTAATTTGTTAAAGTTTTAGGGGGAAAGACTAACCTATGATGCTAAGGCAGCAAATGGAAAGTGCAAGACTACTCAAAATGTCAATCAAAACATTTTTCCTAAGTCAACTAAGACTAGCACCTAGAGATTGGGCAATGGGGTCAACTATGTTTGAGGGTGTTGGATTACAAAAGATTACAAGTATAAAATTACAACTACCCCACAACAAAGATATAATTACTTACACAAAGAATAAGAAATGTTACAAGGATACGAGATACAAATGCATAATAATAACAAGTGTTTTGAATGTGAGCAAAAGATATCAAACCATTTAAATCATTCACATAAAGCCAAGCATGCCCCAATAAAAATTGGACTGCTTTTCAATGGCAACCACTAAAGCACTCAAGACTCAACAAGATGATGCCTCCCCAAATGGGATCGCAACTTCTTCTTGAATCACACCACAAAGAGCATGAATTGAAAGATATAAACACTTGGAAAATCAATGCTCAAGAGATATAACACTTAGATATTTTAAACCACAAGATTGCATAATAGATTGAAAAATGTAAATGTTCTTGCAAAATAGACTTCTAAACAACCATCTCAAAATATGACAAAGTAAAGTTTGTCTAGGAGACTAAGTGGTTAGGAGTTGTTTAAAGATTTGATAAATTTTATTTGCCCTCCCCCTAACTAAGTGTTGAACCTCAATCCTCCTCCTCCTATTGCCAAATAACTGCTGGATGCTCAAGATAGTAAGGCAATGAGGCCCACCCTAGATTTCATGGTCAGCCTTAAAGTAAGAGTACTTCCCAGAGAGGACACACACTTTGTGCCCCACGAGACAGTCCCCTGCCACTACCCTATGTTGTTTTCCTCAAACCCGTTTTATATGGTGAAGATGGTGGAATTGGGTTGTCCTAGTTGGTCTAAAATGTTATTATGACTTATGGGTAAGTCTTAAGATGTGTTACGAGTGTTTTAGATGACTTTTAGGTGCCCAAAAATAGTCAATTATGCCCAAAACCGAAACTTAAAGTGACTGTTATGAAGTGTGTTGCAGATTATGAAAAGATAACATGTACACATCTAAAACATGTGAGAAAGCTGAAATCGAAACACCTACTCCATCATCATTCACTTGACCATGTGTGAATATGAACTTGAAATGAAATGAGCAAGTAAAAGACAAGAACAACTTGTCAACAATTACATCAAAATGAGGAAACTATCATCACTTAACCATGTGTGCTATCGCATGCATGAAATGTGTTAAGTAGATAAAAGGCTTGCTGAAATTAAAATTTACGTCCTACACCATTCACATATCCATAGACATTTTGCAATTAAAGGAAACACGAGAGATATATGTGCCCAAGAAAGGAAAAAGATTCAAGACATGTGTAATCTACTCCATTTGAGACATCATGCTAAACAATAGAGATACTTGCAAAAAATAAACCAAAGCATGAAAAGATATGAGTATGCCTTATGGACTTAAACTAAGATGTTATAGCATATGATGACTATTCTAAAACATTTTAATCCATTAGATCACATTAACCATCAACATATCATTAACATCCTAGCCATACGATTTTGGGGGTTACTCTCCCAAGGTGTAGGCAATTATATGAGAAAAACTTGGAAACAAATAGCAAACCACTCACAATGGCACAAGGTGGAGGCAAGCCTACCAATGTTGTGCCAAAGAGGGTTGTAAAGAAAATATTAACAATTATTATTGCAATCCTAGCCACACAACCTTGTCCTAATGACAAGTGGGGCAAGAAATAAAAAAATTGTTAAAGTAAAACATATCCTAGCCCAACGATATTGGGGGGTTGGCTAGGCCAATCACTCTCCCAAGGTGTAGGCAATATACTAATTACAGAAAATAAAATACAATGGTTGAAACTATACAATAGAATGCAAGCCTCAAGGGAACTTCCCGGGGGCTTTCTACAATGCTAGAAAAGATGGGAAGTGGAAGAGAGAAGTTACCCAACTAGTGAGGAAGATTTTGAAGTGTTGTATGGATGGATTTGAGTAGCATATCCCCTTTTTTCTGGTAAGAACCTACAAAAACCAGCAAGCAAATGCTTGCTGGAAATGTTGCACAACACAACAAACTTCAGAAAAAAATTTGGTTTTTATGAAGAAATTTTTCACATAAAATCTCCAAACGAAATGTAGAATTATCTGACCTATCTAAGATGGTTAACTAATTGAAATAAATGATGAAATGAAACAGAAATATAGGACTAAATAAACTAGGAGTTTGAGAAGAGCTTGAGGGAAGACTGCTTCGTGAGGCTTTCCCAACAAATCCCTTAGAGTGAACTTGCAAAACTCAAGACAAAATGTGAAGCATGGAAGTAGATAATATGTATGAATAGACTAATAACATGAAATACTTTAGATAATTAGCTATCCAACCTATATAAACCAACAACAATACTCTTTGCTAATCTACCCTAGCAAACTACTTTGTTAAAGGCTTACTCAATGCTACACAAGAAACTCAAACATTACGAGATCACCTCATATGAAAGAACACAAACAGAATACTCTTGATGGTTCAAAGTCCTCCAAAGATTTATTAATCCAAGGTGAGAGTGTTGCAGCAACAAGTTGCTCCAAGACTCTCAAGAGCAAATGAGTGAAATGGCAAGAGAAAGAAAGTGGGGCGAAATTCCAGTATAGTAACACTAGCTCAAAGAATGGTGACCAAATGAGTGAGGGAGGCTCTCTTTTATAGCTAGAGAGGCAAAATCACCCCTCTTGGATGAGTTCCAAGTGTCAAAAACCAATCCAAAGGGAGAATCCCAAGGAGAGGGGCACGCCACTTAGGGTTTTGGTAGGGATTGATGAGTTGGATGAGTGATTTGGCATGTGGGGACAAGCAATGGGTGAGGTGGTAGCCTAGGAAGGGTGCACTAGTCATGAGAGGGGCCCCACCACTCAATAAATGGGTTTCAAAGGTTTATGTGTGAGGGGGGGCACAATTTCCCCTTAGGGGCGTGAGGAAATGGGTGAGTGAAGTGTCTAGGGGGTAGGGAATGGTTAGGATGTGGTTTGGGTAGGTTAGGAATGACCTCTCTTTCCCCTTTCCATCTTAACATTTACCCATTAACTCAATTTTACAAATTTTACGTTTTTGACTTAGCAATAAAAATTGTTGTTTTAACTGACTGACACTTTGGGTGGACAAACACCTGATAAAAGTTGTTCGACTGAGATGAAACTTGGTCCAAGGGTGTAGGGGGTTCCTTTCCATTTTATTTGAGCACAAATACCCCTATCAAAAACCCAAAGGCTTAGTTTTACAATAATTTCTCAAAAACAATTAATTAATTAAATAATTAAAATCCCAACCTTGGGAAAATTAATTAAATTTAATTAATTAAAAAAAACCTATCTAGACTCGACGAAATTCCGTGAAACTTTCTACAATGTCTTGCATGGTCATTTAAATCATTCCTAAACACTAGCTACCAGAGGATGAGACCATTAGAACGTCGTTCACCACTTTGGAGGAATTATTGCAAGTGTGAGGGAAAAACTCAAGGAAAATCAACCAGGCTAAAAAGCCCAATTGATGACCTGAGGATAAAAAACCCTCGATGAAAAGAACTCTCCCAATGAAAAAATCCCAAGGTACCTGACCTAACTATGATCCCTGCAAACCTATTACATTATTAACCCACGCAGGGGTGCATAAATTTTGTTTACAAAAATTTGTGTTGGAGGCATAAATTGCCTAGTAGAACCAAACTGTCTTCGACATTTTAGCATCTGATGATGCATATCTTCATGGCACATGGATTTGACCACCTAGTTGAATAGGTAGTCAACATGCCTCGAGACATAATCTCCTTAGTTATCCCTAAAGTCATGGATAACATGTAGCAAACAAAAATCAACATCAAAGGCATTAACATAAGTGACCTTTGCTAACATTTCAGTTGGTTTCATATCGGCTAGTATTTTCTGGTACATCTGATTGAATCTCTGAGAGAATTTAGATATAGGCTCACCGTTCTTTCTTCGAAGATTGTTGAATTCTATCATGTAATACAAATAATCTTTCTTGTCTCCCCACTTTCTCAAGAAGGTGGCATCAAGGTCTGTGATGGTACTAATAGAGTTATCTCTAAGGTTCCTGAACCACTTCCTCACTTCTCCATCTAAACTTTTAAAAAAAAGCCTCATCCACATATCATCATAATCCACTTGAAATTGTCAGCAAAGGAATAAAAATAAGTTAAATGCTCCTCTGCAGTTGTTTCCCCTTCATTTTCAAACCTTGGAAGGTACTTCATATAATCATTTGTTGGGAGAGGATGGAGATTATTTGGTGATACCAAAGGTGCATATATGGCAGCCCTGATAGCATCCATTGGATTGGGAGGTGTTGCACCAGCCATTGTTTGACCACCTAAAGGTTGATATATGTGTGGTGATGGTGGTTTAGAGATGTTCACCAATTGAATCTTAGGAGAAGACTGGAGAATTTCTTCAACAATTTTTCAGCAGCAAGGATATTAACTTGGAGGCTAAGATTTGGTTTCTCTTCTCGAATTTCTTCAAGGATTAGGATATTTTCTAAGGGAGTGTACTATGTTTCTTTAGGGAATTCAAATATTTCCTTAGATTTATATCTACTGTTAGGATAGGGCGTGTAAAATGACTCTGATTCAACAAATTCCTCTTTTCCCGAGGTAGATTCTTCAGAAGGAGGTAAAAGAAACAGTTTCTCAGATCCTATTTTTTTTAAAGATTTGGATTGTTTAAGGATCTTCTCAGGGTGTGAAACAACAGACACATCTCGAGATTCTAGATGGGCTCTAGTCCCCTTCCTCTTTGGAGCCAGAGTGTCTAATATGGAGTCACTAGGTGAAAATATATTGCAATCAACCGTGTCTAGTTATAGTTTCACCATCTACAACTAGATCTATAAACTTATGTCATTCTACCCAGGGAAAATCTCATCATTTCCGTCCCCGACAACGACACAAAAATATGTTAGCGCTAGAAGTCAACTCAAGATTGCTATTGAGTTAAGCCTAGCACACCTTGTTTCAATTTTTTTTGAAGAAAATAGTTTTAGAGAGGTGGAGGGATCACACTCTTGATCTCAATGTAGCTAGATGAATGAGCTATTAGAACCACTTCCCTATGTGCAGCAGATCAGGTAAACAAAACCTCAGTTGGAGTAAAAAGAATATAATGTATGACTAAGGAGAATTAATGAAACAAAACTGATAATCATCAAAGAGCATCAATTCTTTATATATCTGACCAGTAGAAGAATAAACCTACACTCAAAAATCCTTTATGAACAAGATTTAAAAGACTCAAACACACATGTGGCAAATTTTTCACTACACAAAATAGAGAAACCTTTTCATCACATACATACAATCATATAGCATATCACAGTAATGATATGTTCAAGAGGAAGTAGAAGTGATAAAAAAAGACGAGAGATACACACCAACCATCAACTTCATTAACAAATGAAATCTTTACATAGGTAGGATGGATCAAAATAGTTTAATAATAAGAAATTTTAAGTCAAAAACCATGGATCCAACCCTTTCTTCTTCTACATCATACACCAACCATCAACTTCATTAACAAATGAAATCTTTACATAGGTAGGATGGATCAAAATAGTTTAATAATAAGAAATTTTAAGTCAAAAACCAGGGATCCAACCCTTTCTTCTTCTACATCATTTGATATATAGTGTTTTGAATTAGTTACATATACTTATGGTCGATCCTGATGATCAGGGACAACTCAAAATCAATCCCTACAAAAACTCAGAATGAATTTCATCATTTGACTGTTGCTACAGGTGTTCCTGTAGCGCCCTTGTTTTTTTGTGTGTGCGACTGCAAGAACTTCCTGTAGCAACATACAAAAAACTAACTTTGCACATTTTCGATGCCTTTCTTCACCCAGTCCATAGCTGACCATAACAAAAAGAAGCATGATACCTTAGAAATGAGAAACAAAAAGGTTATCCCATACTCCATCATCATAAATCACAGCTCTTAGGATTTATATAAGAGGTGAAGTTCTCAAACTGTCAAATCTCCATGAAAAATGGATGAAGTTGCTTCAGCTAGTAAATCCAAATTGTTCCTTCTGGTTTTCTTGGATTGAGATCTAGTTTGGATTCTGGTAGGCTTATCCCCTTCAGATCCAATCTTAGGGTTTGACCCTTTCACATTCTTCTTACCCTATTTTCTGGCAGGGACTTTGTTTGTGTCTGTAGGTGTCTTTTTATTCATTGTCAGACTTCCTTTTTTAGATTGTTCCTCTCAGGCTTGATTACAGGGATTTTCTTACTAGTAGATGGCTTCTCCATAGGTTTAGCATGCTCTTCATCAATAATGATGACCTTCTATGTGATAGCAGGTTTATACACTACTTTACACTTCATCATGAACTTATTTTGAGGCCTTGTGCTTCGTTTCCTTATCAAAATTCTATACTTAGCAATGTTATCTTCAGAGGAGCTTGAGGCATGAGGAGTGACCTCCGGGATAGGCTCTTCAACCTGTACGAGATCTTCAAATTCCATTGTTGTTTTAGGTTGTTGGTCTTCCATGAAAACCCTAGGTTCAACTAACCTCTTGGCCCTTTTAGAATAATTCTTCTGTGCAAAATGGAATGGGTGCTTACCTCGTCCTAGTATGTGAGAAGACCCTATATCTGCTTGTTGGCTAGCTGATGTAGTTTCTACATGCTCGTTTGGAGTCTTTAAGTAGGATATTCGTTTACCCTTCTTGCATTAGTTGATCGACCGGTGCTAGGTGGAGTTTCTTGTTCAGACTTAACAATATTATCATGTGATTGTGCAGGAGGAGGATGCACTTCCTTCTCAAAACTTGAATGGATCAAAAATTGATCCCAATTCTTTTGCAATTTCCCCAGCTTGGCCTTGACAAGTACTTTAATCAAGCCATGATGATAAATTCTGTGAGGAGGGGTTTTGGGGTTTTCTTGGACCTTCATGGCCATCTTGTTGATATCCCTCAAGAAGTAATAAGGTATATTCATCCTCTTAATTCCTTCCAGATGAAGCAGAAATCGTAGATGAAATAAAAATACAATAGAATAGCGCCCCTCACAGGTGATGAATCTTTTAAGCATGAGTAAGGCTTCCATCCATTCATCAGCAATCCAATCCCTAGGAATGACTTTGGCCCAATTAGGGTCTCTATGTTTGGGTTTCAAAAAATGATTTACATCTCCTCCTGTAATCAATTTATTTTTAAACCACTTTTCGCCATCAGTTGGGAGGTTGCAAGTAGATGTTATGGATTCTTATGTAACCTGCATGAACAGGTTTCCAATTCGGTCCCACTGTCCATTGAAACTCTCAGCCAATGCCCTATTTGTAGTGTAATGATGACCATCCATCTTAGTAAATAATAGATACCAACATGCCCGATAAAAAGTGTAGTGATTGTCTTCATAAGCCTCCATGATCTCGGGCCCTTCAAGATCTTTCCTATTCACATGTCCACCTTTACCCATCTACACAGTTACGACCAGAAGACTAGACTCTTGGATAAAGAGAAGGGATATGT
>SNQJ01S0057920.1:33484-47812 GCA_010110895.2 Picea sitchensis | reverse complement strand
TTCCGTTGATCCTTGGGAGAAAGTGCCAAGGGTCCCAAAGGAGGTTCAAATAGATCAATGAAGAGCCTGGGATTTTTCGATAGGTCTTGCAGAGGACAAGACTTGATGGTGGGTTTGGAATTTTCCCTCTACCTCTCGAGTTCACATATGTTTCAATTTAAAGATAATTTTGGAAGAAGTACCAATAACCTAGGTGATCTCAACTCACTCTTTTTTCTTTTGAAATTTTCTTTAAAGTTGCATTTTCCCTCTTTACAAGTAATGGGAGACTCCTTATTATCAATCAACTAGATGAAAGGCCTATCTTAGATTGCAAACATTTCACTTCTCTCCTTGGCTTGTGATTTAAAATGTTTGGCTTCTCTTTTCCATCAGGTTGACTTTGAACATGTCTACAAAGAACAAAATGTTGAAGTTGATGGTCTCTCCAAAGTAGGATTAATCCTAGAGGTTTCTATTTTTTTAGAGGAAATTTCCAATGGTTCTTTGTTGACTAGAAGGAAAGATGCCTTAGATGAATTTTAAAATTCAATCTAGAAGACTATAATACTAGTAATTTTGTCTATTTAGGTTCAGTCCAAAATAGTTTTTCTAGCTTATACTGGTCCGACCAGCTTTTGTGGGCTAAAATCAATTTCCTGTAGAGTCTTGTTTTTTTTGTAAGGGTATATATGCAGTCAAAAATTTTGCATCAATGGAGGTCTTGTAAAGTCTTCATTTTTGGATAGTGTTGAAAGCACTTGAGGAATGTTTTTTTTTTTTCATCTCGAATAGAAAATACGATTTTTTACTTCGAAAAAAAAAACTTGGAATCATTTTTATGTTTTTCAATGAGCATATTTGGGACTCAACATAAATGGTGAAATAATCCTAATTACATAGATTAAATATGTGTGGATAGTAATAAGGTAGATCAAACTCTCTACCTATTACCTAGACAATGTTGCATACAATGGTTTTGAATCTTCACAAACAAATAACTTTATCCCTCTTTATAGGAGTTTCTACTAACTTGCAATCAACCATTTTAAAAAATTTAGTAACTCTTTTACATAGTTTGGGACATGTGAGGGTGGGAGGTAATATTAGAGAAAAAATTATATGTTTTCTCTAATATTACCCCCCACCCTATATGTTTTCTCTAATAGTACTCCCTACCCCTCACCCTCATATTATGTTTTCTCTAATATTACACCACCGGTGTAATATTAGAGAAAACATAATATGAGGGTGAGGGTGAGGGTGAGGGTGGGGGTGGTGAGTAATATTAGAGAAAACATAGGGTGGGGGGTAATATTAGAAAAAACGCCCCCACCCTATGTTTTCTCTAATATTACCCCGCACCCCCACCCTCATATTATGATTTCTCTAATATTACCTCAGTGGGGGTGGGGGGTAATATTAGAGAAAACATAGGGTGAGGGGTAATATTAGAGAAAACATATAATGTTTTCTCTAATATTACCGCCAACCCCCACCCTCATATTATGTTTTATGTTTTCTCTAATACTACCCCCAACCCCACCCTCATATTATGTTTTCTCTAATATTACTCTGTTGGGGGGTAATATTAGAGAAAACATCATATCGGGGTGAGGGTGGGGGTAATATTAGAGAAAACATGGTGGGAATGGGGAGTAATATTAGAGCCATATTATTCTTTCTCTAATATTACTCCCCACCCCCACCATGTTTTCTCTAATATTACCCCTCACCCCAACTCTCATATTATATTTTCTCTAATATTACCCCCCACCGGGGTAATATTAGAGAAAACATACTATGACCCCCCACCGGGGTAATATTAGAGAAAACATAATATGAGGGTTGGGGTGGGAGTAATATTAGAGAAAACACGGTGGGGGTGGGGAGTAATATTAGAGAAAACATATAATGTTTTCTCTAATATTACCCCATGACTGGGGTAATATTACCCCTTGACCAGGGTAATATTAAAGAAAACATAATATGAGGGTGAGGGTGAGGGTGGGGGTGGGAGTAATATTAGAGAAAACATGGTAGGGGTGGGGAGTAATATTAGAGAAAACATATAATGTTTTCTCCAATATTACCCCCACCCTCATATTATGTTTTCTCTAATATTACCCCTTATAAGGGTGGGGGTGGGGGGTAATATTACAGAAAACATATAATGTTTTCTCTAATATTACCCCGCACCCCACCCTCATATTATATATGTTTTCTCTAATATTTTTTTTTTTTTTTGCTGGGGAAATCAGCAACTCGTGGTTCTCGTACTCGCGTGACACGGGGTCGATACCCAATGGCTACCACTATAACCCCAGGGGCATCCACGCAACCCGCATGAATGGCGCACAAGTAAGTCGGGGTGAGAATCGAACTTGAGACCTCCTTTACAAATTTCCTTCCATATACACGACACTTGCTAATCGGTCTACACCCCTACGGGCTATGTTTTCTCTAATATTACCCCCCACTGTTTTCTCTAATATTATGTTTTCTCTAATATTACCCCACACCCCACCCTCATATTAGGTGGGGGTGGGGGGTAATATTAGAGAAAACATATAATGGTTTCTCTAATATTATGTTTTCTCTAATATTACCCCACACCCCCACCCTCATACATGAACATGTTGTCATCCATTTGCCATACTTCTACTCAACAATAATGAAGTAGGCCTAAAATTTGTCATTTCAAGGCTTTATGGAGCTTATCTTTTAGTTCCTCATGTTAGTTTTAAAGAGAGTCATGTGTGCACACACTCGATAAAGAGAGATGCAAGTAATAAAAACTTTATTTAATATGGAAGCAAATATACATAAGCATTGAACACTTATTTTTACATAAAGAGATCCTAGTAACATTACTTGTTGGTAATAATTCAAGTCACCAAGATTAAATGTGGCTTCCAACATTAACTTTCATTTAAGTGTTGTTATTACTCCATTGCCTCAATTATCTTTGTATTAATAAAAAGATCAATGTAGAAATCCACAATTATAATATCATCATTTATTTTGATTTCTATATAGAGATTTAACTAGGATGAACTTCTTTTGAACCAATGCACCCAAAACTATTCATTTATTTGTGTCGTTTTCATATAAAATACAAGATGTTTTCCCCCTTCTACACGCACCCTTAAGGATGACAGTATGTACACTTCTTCTAAACCTCATTAAAAAGGCACTTTTAGCATCCATATGATGATTGTTCCACTTGAATTGAGTTGCAATGGCTAAAACTAATTTGATCATATTCATCTTCACCATGAAGGTTTCATCAAAGTTTCTCTATATATTTTTTCGAGTAGTTGAAGCTATTCATAATCCGACTTGAAATTAGTGGTGGGTAAATACACCATTATTACATTATTATTATATAGTGTAATGATGGTGTAACTACCCACCACTACTTACAAGTCAGCTCATTGAAATCCTCAACTATCCACAAAGTGGGCTGGCACATGGCCATAAGTGAAGATTAGTCAAAAGATCTCAACATTATCCAAAGCCTTTAGTAACCTTTATATGTGTTGGTCAATTGAACAATCTACTTTAGTCTTGTAGACCCATTTGCAACCTATAGTAATTTTCTCTTTAGGCAGTTCTTCTAGCTCCCAAATTAGATTTGTATATATAAAACCATATTCCGCTTGCACTGCTTTGACTCATTATTTTACCATGGGTTACCACTATTTTTATTGCAATTTTGTTGCACCCTTGATTCGATCAATAGGACTTGGAAGAAATAGCACTTTCCCAGCCAAAGAGGGTCGAAAAGTTCAAAAGAGAATGATTCCATTCTTGATAGTAAAAACAAAACTTTATTTTAGGTTTAATAACAATGGTGAGCCTTGCAAATGGTATCAATGAAGCCCTGTTTGTAGGCAACAATGATGAGTCTAATGACGAAAAAAACCTGTCTATCAATGTTGGCACAACATGTTATTTTAAGAAACCATGAAGGAAAGAAAGGAACACACAATGCATAGATAAAAGGTTATCCAGAGTAAGAGTCTTTGATATGCCTTCACGTGTGAATATGAGGTGTAAGATGAACACAAATGGCACTTAAAGATGGTCTGCTTAGGTGAACTAATGGTTGTGCCCAGGGTATGCATATTGTAATGGGAGTTCTAATGTACACATCAGAAATGATTATGGAGGAAGTTACACATAATCCCAATTCATCATTGATAATGGGGTGCTTTGTAATTGCAAGAATCAAATAGTTAGTTGTTAGTGGAATGTTCACTATAGGGGGAGTGTTAGAGTTATAATGGCACATCCTCAATTCCTAGACTTACTATAACAAAACTCGAGATCATATCAGTGTATTCTGTAGTTGGTAAATTCTAGTTTTTGGTTCTATTGAGTACATATTAGTTTTGATCTATAAGTCTATGTTTATTAGTTCAATTAGTTATGTGTCAGGAGATTTAAAATGGTCCAAGTGTGGGAAAATTTAGAAGGATCAGTTAGTTAAGTCTGAGTAGATTTTAAATGTTGAAGTCGTTTCTTTATGCTAACTTTGTATAAAAGCTCATAGCCTATTCAAATTTGTATGAGAAGAAGAGGAGTTTTTAATGCATGAATGTTTTATAGTTTTGGCTCTATTTCTATAAAAATAAGAGGCAAAAATGTAAAACATGTGTGCATAAAAATTCCTCTTCATCTCATACATTATTTGAATAGGACATAAGCATTTCTACAAAGATAGTATAAAGTAACAACTTCAAGATTTTGACTTTGGTAAAGCTTAACTAACTTAGCATTCTAAATATATGCACATAACTAATTGAACTGATAAACATAGACTTACATATCAAAACTAAATTGGTCTGTACTCAATTGAAATAAAAACTAGAACTTACTATAAAAGATCTGAACATATCTCATCTTTAGATTTATTATAGTAAGTCTAAGAATAAGGATGCACAATTGCAACTTTAACACTCCCCTACAACCAACATCTGACTAACAACTGACTCTCTAATAGTTTTTAAGTGCTCCCCCTATTTGTGATATCTTGGAACTACATGCAACCTCCTCCACACTCATTTTGTATGTGTACATTGGAACTCCCATTAAAGGTTTCTCAACTGGTAGGATCTCCATCTCTTCCATTATTGAAAGCAAAATATGTAGCTTGGCCAAAACAATTGATTCACCTAAGCAGAACCTTCTTTGAGTTCCATTTATGTTCCTCTGGGACCTTAGGCTCACACATGGATGCATACTGAAGACTCTTCTTCTGGGTAGCTTTTTACTTTAATCATTGTGAGTTCTTCGCATCCATCCATAGTTTCTTAAAACATGTTGTAAGCATTGACAACTGACAAGGAGGTTTACTTCATCATCAAACTCATGATTCTTCTTGCCTAAAAATACTTCTTCAATGGTGCCATTTATTGGACCAGTGAATACTCTTAATTTTGAAATAAATTTGCATCTTTACTGTCAGTATGGAAATGTTCTCTTGTGAACTTTTCCATCACCCTCTCTAGGAATGCAGTACCATTGCCAACCTGTCCTCTTGATTGAATCAAAGGTGCAATAAAATTCCAACCACAACAACATTAACCCATGACTTTGATATCAAGTTAAAATTCAATAATATTATTGCACAAACAACAACTAGAAGAAAGAGAGACAAAAATGTTAAAGATGCATGAATTAAAAACTCCTCTTCTTTTATAATTTGAATAAGCTATGAGCCTTTATACAGAAGTGGCATATCACAGCTACCTCAACATTCTAAATCTGCTAACAATTAATTAACCGATCATTCTAAATCTACTTACACTTTACTAACTAATTATTCTAAATTTGCTCACACTTAACTAACTGAATTAATAAACTGACTTACAGATCAAAATTGATCAGTATTCTATTGAACTAAAAGCTGGAACTTACTAACAATACAAAATCTGAACTGATATGATTTAAGTTTTATTATAGTAAGTCTGAGAATAGAGGATGTGCAGCTGTAACTCCAATACTTTCCATGTGCATCCTCAAATGAAACGGGTTTTGGATGGACTCAAAATTGTCATCAAAGCAATGTTTCCCTGCGATGAAACCAACTTCTACAGTGTCCTCCATTTCTTTTTTTCTTCACTAGTTTTTAGGTAATTCTAATAGCTTTGAGTTTCTCAATGTTTGTAAATACCACTTTGAAATTTTCTTGGACTTTGGTAATGCCCGATCATTAGTAGCCTTCCCGTCACTTGTTTTTCCTCATCATCACTTGATTCTTGATCTATAATTCATTTTTATTTTTCTGAGCTTGGACCATGAATAGAATTGGACGATGGTGTCTTCACAAGGCACAACAAACTTTGCTACAGTGTGTTTTTCAGAGGAAAAGCAGGGACCAAGTTATTTGAACCGATATTACTCAGTTGTTGAACAAGGACTCCTTACCTTCCGTTTGAAGCAACAACAAACTAGCCACGTTTTGGAATTTCTACCGCTGCATTTTCTTGAGGTGTGGTACTCTCCACTTGTCATCTACATGTCCTAAAATCGAATTTGTTCCTATAAACTCTCTGTTACTTTTTTCTCTAGAATTATCAGATTTCAAATAACACATGCACAAGACAAGACAGAACATGAGAAGAAATAATTTTCCACTAAATTCACTAACTATTCTGCATAATAACATGAATTTATATTACAAAATTTGTTTTAATTTCGCTGCTCGAGATAACCATAAATATTTGTAACGTATCCAACCTCCCCAGCTGAGTCCTATTACCACATTATCACGTCCCCGTTACTACAACTTCGCTAAATAAAGCTCTAATACTCATCTGTAACATCCCCAACTTACTGTTGAGCAATGCCACTCCAAAATCTAGTGTGCGGATTCTACACTATAACTTTAATCTGCGCATAAACACGTGAGGTAATGCGCATGATCCCAAGCTAGATCATGCCACACAAATTTTCATTTTCAGACACTAGTTATAACAACAAAATTAATGCATAATACAATTGTGCGCACAATCATTCAAAAAACACAAGTATTATTGCACATGTAACCACTCTAAAGACATGGTTACCACTGCACGCTCAACCATTCTGGCACCGCATGCAAATTATGTTCTCTTATGCGTGCGCACTACTTCCCTGTGCACACAGCGATTCCAGCCTCTTGCGAGCACAACAATTCTAGCCTCGCCTCAGAAACTCATGGCCATTATTACAAAGTTAACTAATAGGAAATGCTTAATAATTGTCATGCTCTACATATGCGACAACAAGTACTGAATAACAACATCACGCTTACATGTACAAACAACATTATACAAAATAACAACCCTTAATTATATGCAACATCATACAGGAAATAAACCCATATCAAACATAGATAATTAAGCACATAGTAATTTAGTCAAGTGCATAAAGGACACTTATCTTTTATAAGAGTCACCAACTATGCGCAGAGCTCAGACGTTCCTCCCAACCATAGACTTTGTTGCTCATAAACTTTCAGCAACAGGTCACCCCCGAGTTGGGGATTAACCTCCACCAAGGAAAAAGGATTCCTAATACCAAGCCAAGATCTGATAATCAGCAAAATTAGTCAATCCAAGGTGCCCAACTGTTGCAACTAGTCTACAATATCTCATTCCCCACATGCTTGTCCCACCCCAGGAAGTGTGACCCTTCTCTTCTCAATAGTCCTTCGGCTGTCCCACTTCCCTTCTAGGGCTTCAACAACAAGTCGGATAGGAAGTATCAGAGCCCTGTAACTAATGCCTAGTGCACCAAGGAACAATTCGTATCAAATCTCTCACCTGGAGAGAATGCTCATGGGCCTAACAACCCGCTTCTTCGACAACAAATCTCTCACTTAGAGAGAATGCTCACGGGCCTGACAACCCGCCTCTTCGACAACAAAGGATCTGGTAACTATATGGAGACCCCTTTCCAAGCTTTTCTCTGCAGGTAAAGTAATGGTCGTTTCCCCCTCAATTCAGATGGTCTGAATGTTGAAGAAAAAGAGTGAATCCCCCCCAAAATACACTAAGGTTCAACCATATATTTGCATGGTCATAAATGGGCACCTATCACCTTCAGAATTAGCTTTAGCCACTTGGTGACTCGTTCCCATCCCTCAAGAACTTAGGATAAATAAATATCCATAAATTATACTTTTTGGAAATATTAATAAAATATTCCCTTGGACTTAAGCCCCCTTGACTTAGCCCCTCTCATAAAATCTTAGCCCCCCCTTTCCCTTTTTGGTGGAGTTTAACCCCCTGTCTCTTTTCGTCTGAGTGGTCTATGCACAACGATGTGATTTTATTAATAATTTGGGTGTGATTACATTTTACAAGGATAGGTGCACGACCTTTTTGCATCCCGGCTCACCAACCCAATAACCACATAGGCTCTCTGGCCTCATATATATATATATATATATATATAACTCAGTTCAGTGTGCACTTCAAGGTAATCCCCGCGCCCTTACTCAAGTGCACGCAACATTGTGGAACGTGCACGCTCTTTCTTTGGTAAACAATCTTCATACCCTTACTAAGGTGCATGCAACACTGTGTAAAGTGTGTGCTCTTTCTTTGGTAAGAAATCCTCGCACGCTACTCAGGTGCGCGCAAAACTGAACCAAAACTTGGTGCCAACGACTCACTGGCCTATATGTACATTTACATTTACATTTACAATATTTCACCAAGAACAAGTCTATTTTAAAAATTGTACTTATCTTCTAATGCATATTAAGCACTCCTATAAGTATTTT
Organism: Picea sitchensis; assembly: GCA_010110895.2. Taxonomy (NCBI): domain Eukaryota; kingdom Viridiplantae; phylum Streptophyta; class Pinopsida; order Pinales; family Pinaceae; genus Picea; species Picea sitchensis. The sequence continues at coordinate 39,054 of SNQJ01S0057920.1, read as the reverse complement.
TGACTATATAGGTGCCCATCTAAAATGGGCATGATATATTCTAATTTCTAATAGTGGGCTCTTTCATTTTCCTATTATTTACAAGATTATTCATAAATAAGATTATAGCTATTTATGATTTCAAATATAAGCATCATTTTAGAGTCCACCATTCATGAATAAGTCTATCTAAAAAAATATGGATCCAAATTTCTTAATCTCCAATTGAAACATGGATTATTTAACCCTTCTCTGGTTTCCTTTGTTAAAATTAAGCAGCTGGAAGAACCATTCTCCGAGAGGATGGAAAAAGACCCTAGCTGAGATCTAGGGCCCCCAGTGCACTCCTGGGGTTCTTGGTCTGGGACCAAGCAGTTAGAGCCATGGCAAAAGACCCTAGTGAGGCCCCCTAGTGTTTTGTTGGGGTTCTTGGTCAAGGACCAAGCAGTTTGATTATGTAATTCCCTAGATGTGTTCTAGGGCCTCTAAATGTGTTCTAGGGAATCCTTAATCGATGCTTGGATTGATCCTTAGTTGTGTACCTTGGTGGATAAGACCCTGGTGGTGATCTAGGGACCCAGATGTGTTCTGGGGTATCCCGGTCTGGGACCAGGTGATTCTTGGTTAAATTCCAAGACAAGATGATGTGTGATATTCTTCTCCCCTGGGATGGTCCATGAGACCTAGGAGCAGTTAAGAAGAAGGACATGATCACATCAGTGACATTCCTCTTATGTTGGAATGATAAAAGCTTATAAGTTATCATGAGACTTATGTGGACATCTTGCCATTGAAGAAGACCCCTTTGACTTTGTCTTGTTGCCTCCCCTTGCTTGAGACATGTCCTTCTTGATATTTAATGTGGTGTTGGTCTTTTCTAGTCACTTTGACTTGTTGACTTTCTAATTAATATTTTTATAATTAAAATATTAATTATTTTTTATTTTGTTTTATTTGGGTTTTAATTAACCCTAAAATGTAGGGTTAATTTATTTAACCCTAAACCCCTTCCTAAACTATAAAAAAAACCTCACCCCCCCTCACTCTTACATACAATTCATTCTTCCTCCTCTAGCTCACTTCATTTGGGTTTTTTTTGCAGCCCTCCTTGCTTCAGTTTGGTCTTTTTGGTGCGGCCTCCTTGGGTTTTCTCTCTCTTGTTGGTTTGGAGTCTTCTTGTGCTGGTGTGGGGTACGACTGCCCTGGTTCTGGTCTCCTCTTGTTGTTTGAGGTAGTCTGGCCCTCTCCCCTTGCTGTTACAGGTACCATAGCCCCCTCCTCTCTCTTCTCCAGCTTGTCGCATCTTCTTTAGGCTGATGATGGTGCTTCCTTAGGCTGTCGCTAGTTCCTCCTTGGTTGTCGCTGGTGTATTTCATGTGTTGTTGATGTCATCTAGTTATTTACAGCCTCTAGGGTCTGATAAGACATCCCTAAGACTACCACCCTAAGTTGTCTATTTGTTGTAGCAGTCTTATATATTTTGGACAGTTTTTGTTTGGGTTGTTAGGGGTTTTCTTTCAGCCTCTAGTTTGGTCATTGGGGTTTTTATATCAACCCTACTTGATGCTCAGTATGTTGATTGGTTTTTGAGACCTACTTAGTTCTTCTTGGAAAAATTTCCACATAGATCATGATGAGATATACCCTTGAGGGTTTGATCCATGACCATTATAGCTTTTTATGGGCATAATAAAAAGAGGACAATAGCAAGCACTTCAGGTAAATTTGTTCTTTGTTTTGGCTAAGGTAATGTTCATATTATTTTTTTGCTAATGATCAGATCTATTCATGTTCAGATTTAGTTAAGAATTGTTTTCGATTATGTTCAGATCCATCATATTATTTATGTGATTAGTTTACTTCAGAATTTTGAATTAATTGTTGATCTATATCTACTGTAGCAAATATAATTAAAAGAATAATTTTGTTCTAGTTTACCCTTGAATTTTCTAACATGGTTTCAGAGCTTAGGGCGTGAAAAGAGCTCAATTGTGGCAGACTTTTGAGCCTGTGTAAATCCACACCTAAGGGTTTGTTTTGCAGATCAGCAATAAGCTTGTTTTATATCAGATATTGTTTTCAGAATAGACAAAGATATATTTTCCATTGTTTATACCAGACCAGACATTTGTTATGCAGTGAATGCCCTCAGCCAGTTCATGTGTGAACCGAAACATATTCATATGGTTGTTGTTAAAAATATTCTTAGATATGTCTGAGGGACTATAGCCTGTGGGCTAAGATACACTTCCAATGGAGGTGTAATGTTTCATGGCTATACAGATTCAGATTGGATGGGCAGTATAGTGGACCGGAAGAGTACTTCCAGATATTTTTTCAGTTTGGGTTCAACTATGATTTCCTGGTCCAGCAGGAATCAGGGCTCCATAGCCCAAAGCATTGCAGAGGAAGAATACATTGTGGCAAGTGCTACTAGTAGAGAAGTAGTGTGGCTCAGAAAGCTACTCTCAGATTTGTTCAATGTTGAGCTGGAACCCACAGTAATTCACTCTGATAACCAGAGTTGTATTAAGCTCTCCGAGAGTCCTATGTTTCATGACAAATCGAAACACATTGAGATGAGATATCACTATGTTCGAGACATGGTGCAGAAGAACATTCTCAGTATTCAGTATGTTCTGATGTCGGAACAAACTGCAGATATTTTGACCAAGCCTCTGTCGTTGACAAAGTTTGTGTACTTTCGAGACAAGCTTGGTGTTGCTGAGAATGCCTCTCTTGCTGAGAGGGAGTATTAAAATTAAGCAGCTGCAAGGGCCATTCTCTGGGAGGATGGAAAAAGACCCTAGCTTAGATCTAGGGCCCCAAGTGCACTCCTAGGGTTCTTGGTCTGGGACCAAGCAGTTAGATCCATGGAAAAAGACCCTAGTGAGGGCCCCCAGTGTATTGTTGGGGTTCTTGGTAAAGGACCAAGCAGTTTGATGATGTAAGTCCATAGATGTGTTCTAGGGCCCCGGAATGTGTTCTCGATAATCCTTGCTTGATGCTTGGATTGATCCTTGGTTGTGTACCTTGGTGGATAAGACCCTAGTGGTGATCTAGGGCCCCCAGATGTGTTATGGGGTATCCTAGTCTAGGACCAGGTGGTTCTTGGTTAAATGCCAAGACAAGATGATGTGTGATCTTCTTCTCTCCCGGGATGGTCCATGAGACCTAGGAGCAGTTAAGAAGAAGGACATGATCACATTAGTGACATTCCTCTTATGTTGAGATGATAAAAGCTTATAAATTATCATGATACTTATGTGGACATCTTGCCATTGAAGAAGACCCCTTTGACTTTGTCTTATTTCCTCCCCTTGCTTGAGCCACGTCCTTCTTAATGTTTAATGTGGTGTTAGTCTTTTCTAGTCACTATGACTTGTTGACTTTCTAATTAATATTTTTATAATTAAAATATTAATTATTTTTTATATTGTTTTATTTGGGTTTTAATTAACCCTAAAAGGTAGGCTTAATTTATTTAACCCTAAACCCCTTCCTAAACTATAAAAAAAACCTCACCCCCCCTCACTCTTACACACAATTCATTCTTCCTCCTCTAGCTCACTTGGTCTGATTTTTTGTTGCAGCCCTCCTTGCTTCAGTTTGGTCTTTGTGGTGCGGCCCCCTTGGGTTTTCTCTCTCTTGTTGGTTTGGAGTCTTCTTGTGTTGGTGTAGGGTACAGTTGCCCTAGTTTTGGTCTCCTCTTGCTGTTTGAGGTAGTGTGGCCCTCTCCCCTTGATGTTACAGGTGTCACAACCCCCTCCTCTCTCTTCTCCAGCCTGCCGCATCTTCCTTAGGTTGTCGTTGGTTCCTCCTTGGCTGTCGATGGTGTCTTTCATGTGTTGTTGTTGTCATCTAGTTATTTACATCCTCTAGGGCCTAATAAGACATCCCTAAGACTGCTACCCTAAGCTGCCTATTTGTTGTAGCAGTCCTATATATTTTGGACAGTTTTTGTCGGGGTTGTTAGGGGTCTTCTTTCAGCCTCTAGTTTGGTCATTGGGGTTTTTATATCAACCCTACTTGATGCTCAATATGTTGATTGGTTTTTGAGACCTACTTAGTTCTTCTTGGAAAAAATATCCACATAGATCATGATGAGATCTACCCTTGAGGGCTTGATTCATGACCATTATAGATTTTTCTAAGCATACAAAAAAGAGGACAATAGCAGGCACTTCAAGTAAATATGTTCTTTGTTTTTGCTAAGGTAATGTTCAGATTTTGTTTTTTCTAATGATCAGATCTATTCATGTTCAGATTTAGTTAAGAATTGTTTTCCTTTATGTTTAGATCCATCATATTATTTCTATGATTAGTTTACTTCAGAAATTTTGAATTAATTGTTGATCTATATCTACTGTCGCAATTATAATTAAAAGAATAATTATGTTCTAGTTTACCCTTGAATTTTCTAACATCCTTCAATCAATTTCTTTTTCATTAGGATTTCAAAGTGTGGTCTAAATACCATATGTACCTTTAGTCATTAAAGTATACCTGAACTGTAAGATATGAGGTCCATATTCTGCATTGTTCTTTCAATCATACTATCAATTAATTATATGTTTTGTATTCTTTGTCATCTTATCAAATGCATGTTTTAGATTTTTACAAACTAACATTTAAAACAAATGCACCAATGCTCATAGCCTAGATGCAAATCTAACAACTTGGGTATGTTGGACACTGTTATATTTGCAAGGTGCACAGGTCCTGTAATCTCTGTTGTGCTAATAATTTTTTCCCTTAGTACTTTACTAATATATACATAGTGTTAAATTGGCAACATCGACAATCATTCTCCAATGAGAGGCCATATGGACCACCCTAAGGCTAGCCAGGGAGATTTGGAGAATCAACCAATCTTGTGAGGTATTGAAAAAAGCCAGGGGTAAAGTACAACCTCTGTGTGTCAAACCAAAAGTCAGGACGAATGAGATGCTATATGATCTTCTGAGTCAAGCCAAGGAAAAGGTAGAAGCCTTGTAAGTCTACGACAAAAGTCAAGATGTAAGTCTAATGCAAAAGTCAAGGGGAACGTACAACCTCTGTTAGCCTAATCAAGCCTTGTGAGCCATGAGCAAAAGTCAAGGCATCTAGTAAAAGTTAGGTTGAACATAAAATTCCTATGAGCTAGAAACAAGCAATCTTCCTGATATTGCAAATGATGTAAATGTATTGATCTAGTGCGTTGGCACGTGTAACACCATCCACCATGAAGAAATTTGAATTACCTTGTAAAGAGTCGATTTGTAAAAGTCAAAATTGCATGTCTAGGTCAAAGTCAAAGTTGGCAAGTTTTTGTTGCATGTCGCATGTTGCATGTTGCATATTGCATGCATGTCTAGTTGCATGTTGCATGCATGCATGTCATGTGCATGCTGAGTAGTTCACATGCATGTCCAGTCAAGGTCAAGTCAATTGTTGAGTTGGCATAACATGCATTGCCATGTCAAGGGCGAGTTGTAACTAAAGTGTAAAGTCAAGTTCTAATTTTGAACTAAAGTGGAAAGTTGAGTTATGAAAAGCATGCATTCATGCCTCTAATTCGATCCCTCTCCTCTCTACCTCTCCACTCCTAT
>SNQJ01S0057920.1:18107-33474 GCA_010110895.2 Picea sitchensis | reverse complement strand
GGGCGAGTTGTAACTAAAGTGTAAAGTCAAGTTCTAATTTTGAACTAAAGTGGAAAGTTGAGTTATGAAAAGCATGCATTCATGCCTCTAATTCGATCCCTCTCCTCTCTACCTCTCCACTCCTATACAAGCAAGAGGTCGACCCTCTTTCTATACAATTGTTATGCAGCGTATGGGTGAGGAAGAAGAGTGGTATATAAGTCCTTAGGAAGGCGCATATATCAGTGCATAACAGAGTGATATATCAATCAAGAAAAGGTTGTGTATCAGTCCAATAGAAGGCAACAATAACAATCCATAAGAGGCAGTGTAACAATCCATATCAGTGTTGGTATATCAGACCATAATAGGCAGTGTAACAGTCCATATCAGTGTCAGTATATTAGACCATAAGAGGCAGCATAACAGTCCATATCAGTGTTGGTATATCAGACTATAAGAGGCATGAATAACAATCCATAAGAGGCAGTGTATATCAGTCATTGAAGGAAACAAAGATACATCTTTAGTGTTGGTCTGTAACAAGAGATTATATATCAACAAGGTCTCTTAGTTACATAGTCAGGTCAGAGTCAACTTGGCAAGCTCTTTAAGAGCAGAGCTTTCATGGTGGATATATTGTAAGTGGTCATACATTGTCTTTGCAATAAAGGAAGTTTGTTTGTTGGGGTTTTTCTCCTTGTATAGGGTTTCCCCAGGGTATGTATGGTGTGAAAATGCATGATGGTTATTCTCTATGGTTTTTACTGTTCAGTTTTGAATATACATTAAGAATCTAAGTTAAAAGTACAGTCAGAAGTAAAAGAAACTTATAGTATTGAATCAAGCTCAAAATTTAACATGGTATTATAGCTTAGGGTGTGAATAAGCTTGTTGAAGTGCAGCAACAGGGTACATACAGATCCAAGAGAGCTTGATCAAGTTTCCAGTGTAAGGTCCATGGCATCCTCCATTTTAGTCAAGGCCGAGGATAGGCTCGAAGGAGCTTCCAACTTCAATGTGTGGAAGCTCTGGATAACGAATATCTTGCAGGAGCATGAACTTGAGCAGTATGTGACCACAGTGGTGGAGGAACCCACCACTAATGCAGAAAGAGAGGCCTTCAGGAAGAGTCAAGTTAAGGCCAAGCGAATCATCTTTGACTCAGTCAAAGACAACATAATTCCAACAATGACCTCGTTAATGACTGCCAAGGACTGTATGGATACCTTGGTAAATCTATATGAGAAACAGGCTCCAAGTCAGAAGAGGACACTTAAGCACAAGCTTAAGTATTTTAAGATGGAGAGAGGTGAATCGGTAGCATCTTTTTGTTCCAGGATAGCCCAGATCAGAGATCATCTCTTGGTCACCGGTGTCACAGTGGATGATGATGATTTAGTGCAGGCCATATTTGATAGTATTCATTCTTCATGGGAGACTTTCCTATCCAGTGTAAGTGGGAGAGAGATTCAGCCCACGTTTGAGAGGTTATGGCACGATTACCTCTAAGAGGAGAGTCGCACTATTACCAGGAGTGAGCCAACCAAAGAAGAGCATTCAGCATTAGCATCAAGATTCAAGGGAAAAAACAAAGTCACTTTCCAGAAAGGGTCTCAGAGGAATTCAAACACCATAGGTATGTTTGAAGGCAAGAGTATTGATACATCTAAGATTAAATGCTTTAGTTGTAACAAGTTGGGTCATTTTGTTAAAGACTGCTAGTATAGGAAGAAAAATCCAAGGAAAGGGAAACATCATGCCTCAACTGTTGAGGATGATGAATAGAAAAGAAAACAAAAAAGTCCTTCTAATGAAAAAGAAACTAGTAAAGAATATTACCTGGTTTCTGCTTTATCCAGTATAGTTTTCACAGGGCCAAAAACTTGGTTAGTAGACAGTGGTGCATCAAAGCACATGACAGGGTACAAGGAAATCCCCTCAGATTTCAAGACAAAATCTTTTGCAAAGCAGGTTGAGCTTGGGGATGACAAATGCTACAAGATAGAGGGAGTAGGCTCTATCTCCTTCAGATTGGAATGTGGGGTTATGCTTCATGTGGATGAAGTATTATATGTTCCAAGGCTCAGGAAGAATCTACTATCAGTTGCAACCCTTGAGGACAAGGGATATTGGGTGATCTTCAAGGACAAAAAGGCACTTCTGTGGGATAAAGGTAGCCACTTAAGTACAACAGAACCTATTGGGTCTCGCAGAGGAGGACTATACGTTGTGGCAAGACAATCGGTTCAGGCATTAGCTCATGATGCGACCAACTCCAACGAGTTGTGGCACAAAACACTTGGACATCTTCATTTCAAAGCACTTCCAGATCTGCAAAATATGGTATGTGGCATGCCCTCTATTTCTCTTAGTAAAAATGAAATTTCTAAATGATGCATGCTAGGTAAAAATATAAAGAAAGCATTTCCTAGTAGTGACAACAGAGCTCAAGGCATCTTAGATCTGGTTCATTCTGATATATGTGATCCCATGTCATCTCCCTCACTTAGTGGTTGTTTGTATTATGTCATTTTTATTATTACTCAAGAAAATGTTGGATCTATTTCCTTAAAGCTAAAAGTGACACATTTGATAAATTCAAAGAGTATGAAGCCTTTATTGAAAAGTAGACAGGGAAACACATCAGAATCCTTAGAACAGAAAATGGAGGAGAGTTTGAATCTCTCCAGTTTAAGGATTTCTGCAAGGAAGCAGGAATCAAGAGACAGTTGATCGTTCCATATAACCCTCAACAAAATGGTGTTGCTGAGAGGAAAAACAAAACAATATGTGAAGCAACGAAAGCCATGATGTTTGACCAGGATCTCCCAAATTCCTTATGGGTAGAAGCTACCTCCATTGTCGTGTATATTCAGAACAGGTGTCCACATGCTATCTTGAAGGACAAGACTCCTGAAGAGGTCTTCTCATGGATCAAACCTGAAGTAGGGCATCTAAGGATATTTGGATGTCTTGTATATATTCATGTCCTTAAGGAGAAGAGGACAAAGATGGAACCCTCGGACAAGAAAGGGATTTTTGTGGGGTACAGGAAGAACTCCAAAGCTTACAGGATTTATGTACCAAGTCAGAGGAAGATAGAGGTAAGCAGGGATGTGACTTTCCATGAGGTAGTTGCATCCAAGAAATCTAGAGAGCTACAACAGGAATCAAAAGCAGTTCAGTTAGCTTCACCCTCTTCTGAAAATGAAGAGTCAGATGATCAGAGGGAGGAACCTCATGAAGGGCCAAGTGATGAGCCCCTAGAACCTGCTGAAGAGTTGGAAAGAAATCCTGAAGAAACTCTAGCCAAAAGGAAGCCAGGATAGCTTAAAGATACAGTGCAGGAAGCAGAAAAGATAGCTTCTCCCAAAGGAAATTTCAGGGAAAGTAAGAGGCCTCATAGGTATGGAGGCTATGTTGCACTGATGAGCAGTTTTAGTGATGTCGAGCCTTCTTCATTTGAAGAAGAAAATAAATTACAAGTGTGGAAGGATGCCATGCTTGAGGAATACAGGACTATTCTAAAGAACAATGTCTAGGACATTGTGTCGAGGCTAAAGGGAAAATCAGTGGTCTCTTCCAAATGGATCTATAAGATCAAACATGCAGCTGATGGGAGTGTGGAAAAGTTCAAAGCAAGATTTGTAGCCAGAGGCTTCTCTCAAAAAGAAGGAATTGACTACGAAGAAACTTTTTCCCCTATAGCCAGGTATAACTCCATTCGAGTTGTTATTGCATTAACTTTAGTACTTGGTTGGAAATTACATCAGATGGATGTAAAAACAACATTCTTAAATGGAAAGATTGAACAGGAGGTCTTTGTGGAACAACCAAATGGTTTTGTACTGCATAACAAAGACACTCATGTATGCAAGCTAGGGAAGGCCTTGTATGGTCTTAAGCAAGCTCCCATAGTTTGGTAGGATTGATGGCTTTCTTAAAAGCCTGGGTTTTCAGAAAAGTGATGCTGATGCGAATCTGTACTTCAAGATAATAGGGAACCAGCCAGTTATATTAATCTTGTATGTTGATGATCTCTTTCTGACAAGATATGAAGGGCTAATAGCCTGGTATAAGAGGGAGCTAATCTTAAAATTTGAGATGAAAGACTTAGACTTGATGCATTACTTCCTAGGATTGGAAGTGTGGCAAAGACAGGGCGAGATATTTCTGGCACAAGGTAAATACACAGTGGATGTGTTAAAGAGGTTTGGTATGATGGATTGTAAATCCATGTCTACTCCGATGGTTACCAACCTAAGGAAGCTGCATGATTCTGATACAAGCTCATATTTGGTGGATCCCACCATGTATAGGCAGCTGATTGGATCATTGATGTATATGATCCATACCAGGCCAGATATATGCTATGCAGTGATTGCAATAAGTCGGTTCATGGTTGAATCGAGACAGAGACACTGGGTGGCAGCAAAGCACATCTTGAGATATCTCAGAGGGACCATTACCTATGGTCTGAGATATACATCCAATGGAGGTTTATTTTTGCATGGGTATGTAGATGTTGACTGAGCAGGAAATCCAGTGGACCGGAAGAGTACTTTCAGATACTGCTTCAGTTTAGGATCTGCTATGATCTCTTGGTCCAGCAGGAAACATGGATCCATTGCACAGAGTACAACAGAGGTTGAGTACATTGCAACAAGTGATGCTAGCAAGGAAGCAATATGGCTCAAAAAATTGGTTTTTGGGTTGTTTGGTGACAAGCTCGAGACGACGGTGGTTCACTATGATAATCAAAGTTGCATAAAACTGACAGAGAACCCGGTATTTCATGACAGGTCAAAACATATTGACATGAAGTACCACTACATTCAAGACTTGGGCCAGAGAAAAATTGTAAATCTAAAGTACATAGCCACGAGCGAGCAGGTAGTTGATATCCTGACCAAGCCATTGCCATTGAGACAGTTTGTGCAGCTGAGAGGCAAGCTTGGTGTGGCTGAGAATGACTCCATCGTTGAGAGGGAGTGTTAAATTTGGCAGCATTGACAGTCATTCTCCAATGAGAAGCCATATGGGCCACCCTGAGGCTAGCCAGGGAGATTTGGAGAATCAACCAGTCTTGTGAGGTATTGACAAAAGCCAGGGGGAACATACAACCTCTGTGAGTCAAACCAAAAGTTAGGACGAACAAGATTCTATATGATCTTGGGAGTCAAGCCCAGGCAAAGGTAGAAGCCTTGTAAGTCTAAGACAAAAGTCAAGATGTAAGTCTAATGCAAAAGTCAAGGGGAACGTACAACCTCTGTGAGCATAGACAGTCTAGTGCAAAAGTTAGGGGGGACGTACAACCTCTGTGAGCATAGACAGACTAGTGCCAAAGACAGGGGGAACGTACAACCTCTGAGCCTAGTCAAGCCTTGTGAGCCATGAGCAAAAGTTAAGGCATCTAGCAAAAGTTAGGTTGAACATAAAATTCCTATGAGCTAGAAACAAACAATATTCCTGATATTGCAAATGATGTAAATGTATTGATCTAGTGCGTTGGCACGTGTAACACCATCCACCATGAAGAAATTCAAATTGCCTTGTAAAGAGTCGAGTTGTAAAAGTCAAAATTGCATGTCTAGGTCAAAATCAAAGTTGGCAAGTTTTTGTTGCATGTCGCATGTTGCATGTCGCATGTTGCATTTTGCATGTCGCATGTTGCATGCATGAATGTTGCATATTGCATGCATGTCTAGTTGCATGTTGCATGCATGCATGTCATGTGCATGCTGAGTAGTTCGCATGCATGTCCAATCAAGGTCGAGTCAATTGTTGAGTTGGCATAACATGCAGTGCCATGTCAAGGGCGAGTTGTAACTGAAGTGTAAAGTCAAGTTCTAATTTTGAACTAAAGTGGAAAGCTGAGTTATGACAAGCATGCATTCATGCCTCTAATTCGAGCCCTCTCCTCTCTACCTCTCCACTCCTATAGAAGCAAGAGGTCGACCCTCTTTCTATACAATTGTTATGCAGCGTATGGGTGAGGAAACAGAGTGGTATATCAGTCCTTAGGAAGGCGCATATATCAGTCCATAACAGAGTGGTATATCAATCCAAGAAAAGGCTGCGTATCAGTCCAATAGAAGGCAGCAATAACAGTCCATAAGAGGCAGTGTAACAATCCATATCAGTGCTGGTATATCAGACCATAAGAGGCAGCGTAACAGTCCATATCAGTGCTGGTATATCAGACTATAAGAAGCATGAATAACAGTCCATAAGAGGCAGCGTATATCAGTCATTGAATGAAACAAAGATACATCTTCAGTGCTGGTCTGTAACAGGAGATTATATATCAGCAAGGTCTCTTAGTTACACAGTCAGGTCAGAGTCAACTTGGCAAGCTCTTTAAGAGCAGAGTTTTCATGGTGGATATATTGTAAGTGGTCATACCTTGTCTTTACAATAAAGGAAGTTTGTTTGCTAGGGGTTTTCTCCCTGTCTAGGGTTTCCCCAGGGTATGTATGGTGTGAAAATCCATGTTGGTTATTCTCTATGGTTTTTACTGTTCAGTTTTGATTATGCATTAAGAATCTAAGTTAAAAGTACAGTCAGAAGTAAAAGAAACTTATAGTATTGAATCAAGCTCATAATTTAACACATAGTCGATTTGATTATAATATAGAGAATAGAAACTACTTGAAAGGGAAAAATCTCTATCATAAAAAAATCGAATCATTTTTTGTATTATTGTCTTAGTAGACCCGAGCCTCAATAGACAAGTATCAATCAATTCTGTTCATCTGAAATAGCCATGTATATTCGTGAGACATCGAGTATGGAAGGAAGTAGTGGAAAAATTAATGACAATGAAGATGATTAGAAGGGAGTACAAGAAGAGAGTGTTCCACAGTCAAAGTCTGCCTGATTCAAAAAGTTTTCGGACAACTTCCTAGGCAAAAGCTTATCTCGTAAGAATCTTGTCATAACCCCAGATCCTTGTTGCACTATTCCTGTTATATATGCTCCACTTATCAGCCCAAATGCTCTCCATCTCCTCTCCTCCACATATTTCTTCAATGCTTCTTCAATTCTTTTCTCTTCTTCTGGATCATTCATGACTGTCATTGTTTCTCCCAAGCACCTTCCAAGCACCACTGCATCCTCAAGTGTAGAACTTCCACCTTGTGCTAATTCTGGAGTCATAGGATGCATTGCATCCCCTGCAACACACACATTTCCCTTACATAGTTTTCCGAATAACACTGCCCATGGCCATCTCAAGCTGAGTGGCGTTAATGTTAAAGTGTCTATTTGAGTTTTCTTTACTATATCCAGAATCTCCTCTGGATAATCTCCAAGTCTTTCCAATGCTTTTTCCAATATACACTTTGGATCACGTCCAATATCTGAATCTGTAACACATCCAATTAGTTATGCCTTATATTCTTGTCATTTGCTTGCAAAAAGTTCACAAGGCTTGTGACTACTATTTGAGGATGACAATATCAAGCTAATAAATTCAAACGCAATGTAGCTGTTCAAAATTATCTGAAAGGAATATAATAGAAGCTTTCAATAATTTTTAAGATTGTTGGTTTCCTGCACCTATTTGTGATCCACAAAGCAATTATAAAAATGGGTGATATAGTATTATACCACAAGGAAGTGAACTCTGGGTTATGAACCAGTAAACATCCTTCTCATTGCACGGAACAAAACCTGCCCTCAAATCTTCTCCCCGAAAATGCTGCGCCTTTGGCCCAAACTTATGTCCTTCAGGGTATGTTGCCAATCCCCTAATGGCAGATATCCCGGAAAGGCTAGGGGCTTGAAGCCCCAGCCAATCAGCGACTACAGAATTCCTTCCATCACAACCTATCAGTACCTGTGAGTAGAAACACATTGAGATCAACATGACAACATAGAAGATGAATTTAATGATAAAACTAGAATGAACAGACCCCCATGTTTTTGTCGCAAATACAAAAAGACATCTAGTGCTCGTGTACGAGAGAACCCACTGCAGAGATTCCTGTCGGATAGAAACCAATGCATATGGGTTATTAATATTACCTTTGTTTAGCAAGAGGGGATTCAATTCATTACTGAATTTACACCCAAGTTTTACTACTTTTAATGGGGGTCAGAAGTTCGGATTTAAGATTCTACCTTAGATTTGATAAGTGCTCCGTCTTCCAGTTTTACTATAGTTAAAGAAGAATTTGTAGACTGTTCAATGGAAACAACTTTGCTGTTGAATCTGATTGTTCCTGGAGCCAATTCTTTTGCAAGGGTTTCAAGAAGCACAGTCCTTTGCACGCACCGAACTTCATGATTTCCGCTGATAGACAGGAACAGTACTTAGTATTACAAAGCATGTGAAAAAAGAAGAAATGAAGAAATTATGTCGATGTCGACAAATGACCAAAATAGATAATAGGACTAGAAAGTACATCATGTCATAGTGGCAATGAGGGAGTGCCAAAGGCATCTCCCAGATGCAAAAATTAATCGGAACAGAAATAAAGAATACAAATACGTAAACCCTAGACAAAGAGGCAGCAGGTGGAGCATTAAACTGTACCAGAGAAGCAGGAGCATTAATCTGAAAGAACCAACAAGACTAAAAAGGGAGGGATTTGAGACGAGAGGCAGTGGATAACAAATCAGGAAAAACATCCAATACAAGTTACAATTTATTTTTTTAAGTAAAAGCTTGAGGTACCCTCCAGAGGAAAAATAAAAAACTACCTGATATCAATCTGGAAACCGATAATTTTTTCTCCTCTGTTTTAGCATGTTGTTTTTGGGTACCAGGTTTCATAGGTCAAACTGTGATTGCAAAGAATGTTAAGAATGTTGTGCCCAATAACAAAGGGTTTCTTATGATTTTGAATTTCTGTTGGTTAGACTCAGGGTTCAGACAAGCATATGACACTTATTAGGTGTCCATATTCTAGTATGGCATGGACTATCTGCTATGGAGGACCCTCTAGTTAGCAACTTAGCCCTACTGGTCATTGTGATCTTGAAAATATTCAAATGCATATGGACATTTTTCTAACTGTCCACTAGGTGCACCTATATGAACCCTCTGTAAACAGTAAAACTAAAAACCCATTAGTCTAAACTCTGCATACCTTGAGATAAGTCGGGTGTTGAACATTGTGGTCTTATTGTTTAGGCGTTCAAATTCTGAGTCCAGGAGGGCAGAAACAATAATATGGTTATCTTTTACAATTGCTATATCTATGTTTGCTATGGTCCTGCATGCTTTCTGAGCAATTTATCAGCCAGGAGTTATGCTGGCGTACTTACCATTTACCAGAGCCAGTGTATGAGAGCTGTCCAGTTAATGCTGAAGGGAAGGAAGTCACCTGTGACCTGCAAATTGGCATACAAGAAGCTCAATTATTGTCGGAAGGGCAATTGGAGGTAGAGTGCAGAGGATCAATTTGAGTGATGTTATGGCCATACCACTGCAACTGCGGATGCTTTAGGGCGAAGGGACTGTGCAACACCGAGAGCATCGAGCGCCCTCCAAGCATTGGTCATCAGAGTCAATGCAGCCCCTGTGGTTCGTAATGAGTCTGCTCGCTCTAACACCAAACTCTTGAAACCAACTCTGCAGAAGGTCATTGCAAATGTGACAAATCAGCAATCATTTGAATGAAGGTCAGTAATGAAGGCCCAAAAAACAAGCTCAAACATTTTTCAATGCAAAAGTGGAAAATGGACGACATCACAATTCCGCTTTTGAAATATAATATTAACAAAATAGGAACCGGCTCGCTATCCGACTCACTATCAATATTAACAAAATAAGACACTCTGTTGCACTATCCCTCTCACAGTGCAACATCAAAATCAAAGTTACCATTACCGGACTCGGCGATATCAAAGAGTGTGAGTTGATTTGGATTGGGAATTGTCTTGAGAAATTAAAAAAATAGAACATCATAAATTTAAGAGAAAAATATATTAATACGAAAACTTACAATGTCAATATAAATGCAAATTTATAATAATAATTGATTTCAAACTACATAGATGATACTACATACTACAAAATTCCATAGACTCTGGACAATTGAGAGGTCTGCTAGTTGTCAGTTGTGAAATCTGATCAGGAAAACAAGCAAAATAAATGGTTTTGGTTTTGGTTTTTTCTGTGTTTTATAGACAAGATGCTTCGCTGAGTCAATCTGACACACTTGTGTTCGTCTGGCAAGTCTGAATCGTATTTTCTAGTCGAAATGGTGAGTATGAATTGGATGAGCTGATTTGACTTGGTTTTCTAAAAGAACAGAGATGAACACTAGAGTCAACAAAGAAACCAGTAACACTGATCAAAACACTACAAGAACTACTTCTTACAGGATTTATGAGCAAAATTGTCCCTCAAAACTCTCAAGCCACGGCGAAGTCATGGAACTCTATTAATCTTAACCAAAACACCAGACTTGGGTCTTCAGCAAGGTATCCAGGTCACAATCATAAACTATTTATTCTTGTATGGAGTTGTCAAAATCAAGGAAGACTGTTTGGGGAGATGGAACTTATAAACTTTTACTTGTTTTTAACCAAAACATCAGCCTTGATTTTTAACTAAAACACTAGACTGAAGAACACCAAAGTGCTTGGGAAATGGAACTATACCCTTTGACCTTTTACATGTAAGTTAGATCCTTAACCAAAATGCTTGGGAAATGTAACTCTAGCCTTTTACATGTAAGTATAGATCGTTAACCAAAATACCATAGGCAGATATTCCACAATGAACCCACATCATTATACCATAGCCAGATATTCACAATGAACCCACATCGTTAACTATTGATTTCTGTTTATGGAGTTGTCACAATCAAGGAAAACATTAAGTTTAAACAATGAGTTCTGTCATCTCAAAAACTAAATTATGAATGGAAAGTAAAATAGTTATTCTACAGCAAGTATATCAGGGATTTAGGAACTCCGATAGCAATGCCAGAGATCCCAAAGCTAAGAGAATCATTGATTATTTTCATGATCCCATAGACACATGTTCGTTGAAAGGATAAAAAGTTGCAGGGAGATGAACAGAAGAAGAAATTAAGTACCTCTGGAGGGCAACTGCAGTGGCAAGCCCCGCAATTCCACCACCCACAATTACTAAGCCTTCAAATTGCTCGTTATTAATGCTGCTGCTCCCCATCGTCCTTCCTTTACAAACTTCAATCCAGTTGGGTGTTTGAAAGGTGGGTAGGAGTAGGATTCAGGAAGTAGAAACTTCAATCCAGTTGGGTGTTTGAAAGGTGGGTAGGAGTAAGATTCAGGAAATGGTGAGTGTTACTATAGAAGAAATGAGTTAGATTTCAAGCTATCTTATGACAGGATACCATGAAGGACTCAAACAGACAGGAAATGGGTCTGCAAAAATTCGGTATGCTGTAACTGGATCTAAGTACAGGAAGGCGTCGTAGACGTAGGAGGTAATGATCTGGCAGAGTATATAGGGAGTGAAATTTATATTTGCTCAGATGAGCCTTTGATGACTCATGAGTCAAGCCGCCTCGTTTTTGTTTGTCGAGTACAATCGCATTACAAAGAGGTATATCAGACTAAAAGGAAAAGTACAAAATAAGAATTGGAGTACACGTGCATTACATAGAGGAGAACATTATCCACCCTGCTACGCAGCATTGAACGCTGCGTGAGGGTAGGTATGCACGCGTTTGCGTTTTTCTTTGTAGAGTACAATCGCATTACAAAGAGGTATCTCAGACGAAAAGCCGTCGATCTTTATCCCGCGTCCTTCCCTGTCAATGTCTGGTCACCTGTTCCGAGTGTTCGAAAGCCGGGCTAGAATTGCATCCTTCTACCCAAAGCTTGGTAGATATTTCGGCACATCCATTTCAAAATTTTCGGCTTTTGATAGAAATATCTTCAAAGTCATGTCTAATAGAGATAAGTAAGCTTGGTTGATATTTAGGCACATCCATTTCAAAAATTTTGGCTCATTCATAGAAATCGCTTCAAAGTCGTGTATAATAGAAATTTCTATTATACACGACTTTGAAGCGATTTCTATCAAGAGTCGAAAATTTTGAAATCTCTATTAGACAGTGGTGTTTAATAGAGATAAGTAAGCTTGTAGATATTTAGGCACATCCATTTCAAAAATTTTGGTTCTTCATAGAGTCGTGTATAATAGAGATTTCTATTATACACGACTTTGAAGGGATTTCTATGAAGAGCCAAAAATTTTGAATCTCTATTAGACAGTGGTGTCTAATAGAGATTTCAAAATTTTCGGCTCTCGATAGAAATTGCTTCAAAGTCGTGTATAATAGAGATTTCTATTATACGCGACTTTGAAGCGATTTCTATGAAGAGCCAAAATTTTTGAAATGGATGTGCCTAAATATCTACCAAGCTTACTTATCTTAAGCGGTGGGCAGAAGGATCCCGAGTGACTTCGATTTTAAGTGGTATATTCATCGTCTTTACACAACATTCAATACAACTTTGATTTTAAGTTGTATATTCATTTTCACATAGCATTCAATGTCATGTAGTAGAGTGGATATTGAAGGTTTACAAAAGGATAAATCTAATTAAAAATAAAAATATAAAATTCAAGAATTGGTTGTGTTTAAAAATGAATATATTTATATAAATAATAAATATTATATTTTGTTTCTGTGATAAAAAAATATTAAGAGAAGCTTTCCAAGATCACCATAGTTTTGTTGAATTAAAAGGTTAGAAAGGTTAATAGTGTAACAAATATTTTGAAATTGAGATGTAATCTGGGTATAGGTTGGACAATCTAAGAGAAAATGTTTTTCATCTTCAACCTTCTTAGTGTCACAAAGATGACACACTCTTTCATCTCATGACTTTTTAGGAATTGACCAACACCCGTTTCACTATGGAGCTCATGAGAATTTGTTCTTATCTTAGAGAATCTCTATTAGACACCAAAAATTTTGAAATGGATGTGCCAAAATATTTACCAACACCCAATTTCCCTATGGAGCTCGTGAGAATTTGTTCTTATCAGAGATAATTTTGATTTTCTGGATTAGGGTTGATTGCATCCTTATAATACCTTAATTTTTTTTTTCCTCTAACTCTTTGCCACACCAAATTTTATCCTTAAATTTTGATTTAATGATATTTTTAATGGTATCATTATTCTGCAAAATGGTCTCTTCCATGATTCCCCAATGGCTTAGCCAAGATTGGGCATCTTTATGCCATCCTCGCTTGAGTCGAAGGTAGTTACGACTGGATTTTGAAGCAATTTTAGGAAGCCTCTTGTCTTCCATGTTATTTAACTTGCTCTTATACGTTACGTATCTAGTCATAGTCGTGCTCTCAATGGGGGAAAGGCTTGCCTCTAAGAGAAGAATGGGATAAGGCATATTTCCTTTAATTTTGAGATTATAGGTTATAAAATTCTTTTGGATTTGCTTCATCTTTCTCTAGGATTCACGAGAGATACTCCATCCCTAGACTTCACATCCATATAGAATAATAGGTGTAACAAGAGTCTCAAAGAGGAGTTTCTTCTTATCCCATATCCAAAGCTTGATTGATTGACAATTGTTTTCAAACCCGTGATAAGCTTTCCACCCCACAATAATCATTTTCTCATTGTTGTTACTCTCGTTCAGCTTGTGGTTGATCAAAATCTGGACCAGGGGGCAAAATTTTGCTCAATTTTCAAAGTGTTCGGAATGCGATGAAAATGGTGCCATTGCGTCCGTCTCATCTTCCTGATTCCGGTGGTATATTTACTTTCTCAAACGGAGTCCGTATGGAGAAGTTATCACGATCTGTTCGCCGAGCCAAACAGGCAAAAATTTGATGCTGACTGTACCTGTCTGTACATTCCATACAGGACACGTGGCAGATCCATACATGCTGACGTGGAAGGGTACGACTCACACATGGCGATGATGTGGCACATGTTTAATGGTTGGATGCTGGCGAATTGGATTGCGACACGTGTCATTTGTGTGGCGAATGGTATGAGGGCACGTGGCCCAATCCATGGGCACCACGTGTCCCTCGTTTATTGGTTGTTGGTGTTTGTGTTGTTGTTCAAAATTTTGATAGACCACCGGTTTCGAACCCGGAACCTCCACGCGCCATGCAAAGCCTTTGCAATGTCAACATAACCAACGCGTCACCATATTGGCTCATACGATGTAATGGTTTTTATTTTATTTAAGTTTGAATTATTCATATGGCAAAGGGGGGTCGGGTCGGGGCTGGCAAAGGGGGGTCGGGCTGGGGCTTAGCCCTGACCCCGGTTCTATGCAATGAAACATATGACTGCATGTTTTAATATATGGCGCGCACATTATATAACATTGCATTGCAATGTATTGTAATATATTGCAATATATATATGGTCGTATGTTTAAATGTTATCACGCGGTTTCATGTGTAAAGCCCGGTTCTATGGAGTGATAACATATGACCATACATTATATTGCGCGTGGTTGTTATATGCGCGTGGATATATGTAATTATAATCCAAGTTTGTATAACCAATGATTTGTGTCGGGTTTAATAATGCGCGCGGTTTCAAACGGTTGGCACGGTTTTAAAACCGTTAGCTCTTTTCGCCCAGCCCGAGGTTTTATGCCACCATGTGCCCAGGAGACGAGGCGGTTAGGGGCTGGAGGTGCCCTAATTGTTCTACGGTTTGCACCGTTGGCGCAGTTGCGTCCGGTGCCAGGTTATAACACGTTTTGGGAGCGTGTCCCTGGTTCATGCACACAGAGGTGCGTTTTGGCGAACCAATTCCAACAAAATAGAAGGAGGAGAATGGAGGAGGTCTAACTTTCTCAGTTTTTGGTCGATTGAGGTGCCGTAAAAGCCCAGCTAGGGGTTTATGGACGTGCTGGATCCATTGGTGCTGTTTTCAAGGCCATTTGAAGACTTCTTCTGCATGTTTTTCACCGTTGAAGTTTCAGGAAGCTCCAGGGAACTTTAAGCCCTCTTTGATGGAGGACATGGTTTGGTGAGCCTATGTTTGTTTTCTGTGATTGAATAATCATTTTTGTCTAATTGATATGCTCTGAACACATTGGGACAGGTTTCAGAGGATTTTGAGGACTTTTACAGGTGTTTTTGCCAAAGAGAAGCTCAGGGAAGCTTATGGCCACATGTAGAAGAGGTCATGCCCGGATGAGCCATGATCCGTTTTCAGAGTTCATTTAGTCGTTTTGGGGTTTTTATGTGTTATGATCTCAATGGTACAGTTTGTTTTTCCATTGGAGTTGAGAATCATCTTGTAAAATAACTTTTGACTAATTAATCCCAGAGAGCCAAGTCCATTATGGAGGCTCAAGGAGATGTAGCCCGGAGGGGGGTGAACTCCTTTATCAACTTGTTCTTGTTGTGAGTTTGATGGTTTATTTGCTGCAAGTTG
>SNQJ01S0057919.1:1085-43166 GCA_010110895.2 Picea sitchensis | reverse complement strand
AAAATAGAAGGCTGACTTGTTATGCTATGCAAGCACCCTCTACTTCATAAAAATAAACTTTACAGGACCTTGCTTCATGTGTATAAATATGCAAGATAAAATTATGTGCTAAGTTTATGTATCTTCTTGTGAATGCTTATGTGTGAGCAAATGTTCTTTTAGATGGTTAAATATGTACTTGAAATAAATACACAGTAACACAACTTGCAGCAAATAAACCATCAAACTCACAACAAGAACAACATGATAAAGGAGTTCACCCCCCTCCGGGCTACATCTCCTTAAGCCTCCATCAATGGACTTGGCTCTCTGGGATTAATTAGTCAAAAGTTATTTTACAAGCTGCTTCTAAACTCCAATGGAAAAACAGACTATACCATTGATATCAGAACACATAAAACCCCCAAAAATGACTAATAGAACTTTGAAAACGGATCATGGCTCATCCGGGCATGACCTCTTCTACATGTGGCCATAAGCTTCCCTGAGCTTCTCTTTGGAAAAAAACACCTGTAAAAGTCCTCAACAGCCTCTGAAACCTGTCCCAATGTGTTTAGAATATATCAATTAGCCAAAAATGATTATTCAATCATAGAAAACAAACATAGGCTCACCAAACTATGTCCTCGATCAATGAGGGCTTCAAGCTCCCTAGAACTTGCTGAAACTTCAATGGATAAAATCCTGCAAAAGAAGTCTTCAAATGGCCTTGATAACAGTGCCAATGGATTCAGGACGTCCAAAAACCCCTAGCTGGGCTTTTACGGCACCTCAATCGGCCAAAAAATGAGGAAGATAGGCCTCCTGCCATTTTCCTCCTTCAAGATTGTTGAAACTGGTTCGCCAAAACGCACCTCTGTGTGCTTGAACCTAGAACACACTCCAAATCTGTGTTTAAACCCAGCACACGTGCGCAACTGAATAACTGTACAAACTGTAGGATGGTTTGGGCACCTCCAGCCCCTAACCGCCTAGCACTCGGGCATATGGGGTCATACGACCGCGCGCAAATGTAAAAAGGGCCAACTGCCAAAACCATTTTAAAACCACCCCCACGCTCCTGGTTGTGGTCACATGGTGGTTAGGCATATAGCCACGGGATTCATTTAAAAACCTGAGCCAAAACTTCATTTGAAATGTGCGCACACAAATATTATAATGGTCACATGTAAACATAATGTAACCGCGGGTCGGGGCTAAGCCCCGGCCAGACCCCCCTCTGCCATATGAATATAATTCAAACATATATAATTTTAAAAACATATAGTTGTTAAGAAATAATGCATGGCGCATTGGCAGCTCGGACTATGCAAAGACTTTACACGGTGGGGAGAGGTCCAGGGGTTGAACCCCACGGCCTCCATAAAATTTTATCAAACAAACATTCAACCAATGCCGGGGTGCCACGTGGCAGCCCATGATTGGGCCACATGGCACCCAATCAATTGACCACACAATGCCACGTGTCAAGATATTATTTGCCCAAATGTCAGCCACATCAAATCTTCCACGTCAACGTACAGATGTACGGCCCTGCCACGATAGCATCCGTACGGACTGCACAGTCAGCGTCCATTTTTTTTACTGTTTGACGATTCGGACAGATCATGATATCTCTCGCTCCCGATGTCCATTTGAGACAAAACGAGTTGCGTTGGGTTCACAACGACGAGGGCTACGCTCACGTCCGATTTGAGGCAATTCCAAGAATGTTGATTTTTTAGCTAAAATTTGACCCCTGGTCCAGATTTTGATCAAACTCTTATGTGGGTGTCTATCGTCTCATGTCTCTTTCTTGAATGCCTTTAACCACTACCAAAATGTTCGTCATAAATGATTAATATTTCACATATTTACTGCTTTGTTTCTCATCAAACTTGTCTTTGTTGCTTCTCAATCATGGATGTGCTTCTTTATACTTTCTAGTATTTGGGAATATATGGAATCTGCATGTCAATTACATGAAGGATGACTGACTGTGACTCGACTAAAACTCTACTACATGTGCATGACTAAAAAGGACTCGAATATAACTAGGAAATGATGTGATGGTTAGTAAGACTCAATTATACAAAAACTCCTTTTTGCCTGTACCAAAAAACTTGATTAAATGTTGTCCACTAAGGATCGATTGATGTCGGTGAGAAACCAATCTCATAGCCAAAATACCAACTTAAGCTACATAGGTGTAGGGGATCACCTACCTTTGAAGACACATGTTTAACCCCCTCCTTTCTTTAAACTCCACTTTTAACTTAAATTTTAAAATTACTCAATGGAAAACATGAAAAATCATTTTTATTTTTTGGACTAAACTGACTTCTGAATCGACTCTTGAGTTGGCTAGACTCGTACTACAGACTCAACTAAACTAAACTGTGAGTCAACTCAAATATCCCTCATGACTTGATGCAAGTCTCCAATACTCCAAAGATTTACATTGCCATAATATGATTCCATTACCTGAGACCCAAGTTGATCTAAAATGCATTGAAGAAAATTTTGATTCGACATAACTGAGGTTCCATTCACTAAATTTTTAGGTAAGTCGACCGAGTCGACCAGGTCGACAACAATATTTGCAGTTGTATTAGTCATCAAGCTAGATGACTTGTTCATTTAATTATTTGTCTAGTTTATGTGCTTGTTATGTATCTTTTATTTAAATTATCAAGTGAATATCACATTGAAGTGGGAATATTGATCATTGATAGTCAAAGTTACTAGAATATGTTTATCAACTCAAATATTTCCTCATTACATGCATCTCAAATTCTCCCTTTATGTTGATTATCCCAAAAATTCAAAGTACCATGCATCATTTTCGACAATATGTCAAGTCGTTCAACATTTTCATTATTTTGGAGTAATTATTTCCATTTGAGCTTACTGATCTCGGCAACGAATTCATCAATGGTTTTCATGTTGTCCTTGAGATTTCCTTAAGTGCCAATGCCAAATGGATCCTCTTTTTATCAACAAACCTCCTTCTCATGATGACTGTGTGAACCCATTTAAATAAAAGTTGATCTGAAATAGGCTCCAGAGCATAGTTCTCTCATCATCATCTTCTTTCCACAAGCATATTCAACAACACGAGCAATATTATATCTTTCATTGTGGAAGAAGACATCAATTTATATATTTTCTTCATGTTCTCATATTTTTTATAGATTCTTGTGCAAGTTCGGTTTTCTTTGCAATATTCAGCATGCGTGAGAAACATACATGACCAATCAAATATTTTCCAAGCAACATCAACCTTCTATGAGAAGTAATCAACGAGAATTTTCCATCATTCAAGAGCAATCAAATATTTTCCACGCAACATCAACCTTGTGTCAACAACAATCAATAAGCATAATTCACCATTCACAAGTAGCAATCGATGAGGAATTTGCAGGTCTTGCAGGTCTTCTTTCTTTTCTTATCTCTCCATATTTTTAATATTCAGACCACCCCCATCCGCTACTATTTTCACCCAAACCGAATGAAGGAGGCAATGACGCCACTATTGTAATCTTCTAGACTACATAGGCATTCAAGGAGAGACTACATTAGGGAAAACNAGAGAGAGAGAGAGAGAGATTTGTGGGAAGGTTAACCAGCTACCTTTATATTCCATATTCATGAGTATATATACATAGGAGAGATAGTTGGAGTGGTTGTACCTACTCTAACTAATCATTCGTTAATTTATCTTGGTCCTTTACATATATTCATGTATTTACTTATGGTAATGTATGTTCACTTATGCTAATGTCTAGTATAATGTATGATGGTTATTACAAGGGCCTAAGAGGCCTCCCAACACTCCCTAACCTCTCATGTATGTAGAATAATGTGTTTCCTATGTAATAAAGGCCGACATTAGTAAATAAGGCACGTATAATAATGTGAACAAGTCTAATGTAAGAAGACTTAATAGAAGCTTCCACTTCTAGAAAGATCTCCCTCTAGATTGTTCTTTAGAAGATAGAATTAGTATAAATAGGAGTAGAATGCATGCGAAAGTTTTTTCTTAATAATTATTGTAATAGAGCCCTTCTCTTTTGAAGGTTTCCCACTCGAAGAGGCAAGTGAAATCATGTTTGTATCAATAAAGGTATCATTGTTGGTGTTTTTATTCTATATATTTTGTTATTTTGTTGGTATTTGTTGTAATATTTATTTTTTTGCTTTATATAATACATATGGTACCTTACAAGTGGTATCAGAGCACTTTCCTCTGTAGAAATTTTGGGAAAATTTGTTTATGGGTAGAGACGTGTATTGTCAACGTCTTTAAAGCACATAGATCTCTCATTTAGTGGGTAAAAATGTGGTTGGGGAAGATTACATGCAATAAATACATATGGTTTCATGGGTTACTTGAAACAAATGTTTCACCTTGTTGGAAACCTTTGCAACCCATGTTGGTACCCCTTTCAGAAATACCATATCAAACAACACCAATACACAACCATCACTCCCACGTACCTTCATGTATATAGGGAATTCCCTAGGTCTCTTGAAACCATCTTTAGATCAACCTATCAACCTCCTGACTGTTATAGTGGCACTGAGAACAACACTCGGGAAGACTACTCTCTAGTACCTGGGTAATCCAGTAGTACGACTAAGGGTACGATCAATCCTCTTTAGTTGGTGCCCTGAGATATTGGGTCGAGCACTATTGTTCGACCTGCACATATATCAAAGAGTTATAGCACATGGAAAATATGTGTTTGTAGGAACCCTAAAAACCCTAACCGTTGGGAAAGGAATAGAGAAAAATGACATCATAGAGTAATTTTTGTCGCGCAACCCTGTCTCTTTTATCCAGGTTGTGAAATTCCTACACAATTTTTGTTGTTAACAATTTGGGCATTCTGTCATTCCAATATTCCTCGGGCCAGAGTATAACTCTGCATGAATAAAAGAACAATGAGTATAGTGGTCTCGTCGAGACACCCTTATTGAAGAACTATCCCATTGGATTCCTCTCTTCACCCTGATCATCATGGTACCTGTCACTTGTAATCATTTTTCCCATGGACCCCCCACCCTTCCTGGCACCCTTATTTCCACCTATCCCATTGGATTCCTCTCTTTTCCCCACTCATCATGGTACCCCTCACCTTTAACCTTTTTTTGTGTGGATCCACCTGTCCATTTTTTCTTATTAACAAAATGCTCTCACTCGCAACCAAGAAATCACTTCCTTGATCACAGACAACACCCAAAACAAGAAGGACATCACGAAAATTGATTCCAACCTTGGCTCTTTAAATTCCTCTATTTATACCCTCAAGGACCAATATGTCACCATCAAATACTAAAACAATTGATGAGTCGATCCCTTAACCCTACCTCCTCTTAAAAACCTTCATACCATTAAGATGCCAACTCATCTAAATTACAAGCCCTTGATTCCAATCACCTTCAACGTGAACTACATCTTCTCAGAATTGAGGTGAACAAATTTGATGGCCTAGATCCCATGGGATGGGTCACTCAAATGGAACATTATTTATCCTTGCATGGAATTACCGATGATTTGGCCAAGCTTCATTATGGTGTCCTCTATCTAGATCCTAAACACTGGCAATGGTGGTAATGGTGTAAAAATTCATGCCAAGGGTATGTTGCTTGGACACAATTTGTTGTCGATTTGTTTGAATGATTTGACATTGACACCCACCATTTGGTTCATTTGACCAATTTGAAATAGTCTATCACATTGGAATACTTTATCTCCGCCTTTGAGCACTTGGATTTCAAAATGGAGGACATGCCAGATGCCTTCTTCATGGAATGTTTTATCAGTAGCCTAAAGGATGAAATCTGAGTCCAGGTCCTAATGGCTCACCCCCAGAATTGGTTGGAATCTATTAAACAATCCGAGGAAGAAAAATAGTTTGTCTCCTCCCAAAACATAAAAACCTCCTTTATTCCTCACCCTAGACCCACCAATCCTGCCCCTCCTACCACTCCTCTCAAGATCCAAAAATTAACTCGGGAAAAAATGGTTGAGCGCCAACTCAAGGGTATTTTCTATAATTGTGATGAAAAATATTTTCAAGGGCACAAATGTAAGGAATAGATACTCCAAGAAGATTATCTTACTCCACCCTTTGATCCATGAGAATTTGAACCACTAATTTCATTGAATTCCCTCACTAGCTTCTCTACTCCCAAACTCTCAACTTAATTGGCTACATTAAGCATGGTAAAGTCATCATCTTAGTTGATAGTGGCAGCACCCACAATATTATTCATTGGCAAATTTCCCAAGAAATCAATTGCTACATTCATGCAGTCAACAATTTTCAAATCATAATTGCCAATGGCAGTTCCATGAAATGTTGGGGGTGTTGTGAAAATGAGTGCCTACAAATTGGTTAGTACCACCTGAAATCTCATATGTTTTCTATCGACATGGGAGGTTGTGACATTGTGATCGGTGTTGAATGGTTATGCAATCTCTTCCCCGTCGCCGTGGATTTTGATTACTTAACCATTCAATTCCAACAGGAGGGACAATAGTATAAGTTCCAAGGAATCACAGTAGGCTCCCTTGAGATCATCAGTTCCCACAGAATGGAAAAGATACTCAAAAAATGTCATTATGGAATTATTTCCCAACTCCATTCAAGTCATTGAGACACCCTATGTGCACCCCGACCTTCAATATGTACTCTCCCAACACCAAGATATTTTTAACACTCCCATGGACTTCCCCCTTCCTGTGGTATCAATGATCATTCCATTCCTCTTGGATTGATAAGTCCCAATATTCTCCCTTATCGTCATCCCTTTGCATAGAAAAATGAAATTGAGAAAATTGTTCAAGAATTGCTAGAAGTAGGTGTTATCCTTCCTAGTAAAAAACCTTGTTCCTCTCCTATAGTCATGGTCCTCAAGAAATAAGGCACTTGGTGCATGTGTCCTAATCTTTGCGCCCTTAACAAACTCACAATCAAAGACAAATTTCTTATTCCTATCATTGATGACCTTTTGGACGAATTGAGTGGTGATTAGTACTTTACCAAACTTGATCTTCATTTTGGTTACCACCAGATATGTATGAAAGAGGAAGACATTCCCAAGACTACACTTAGAAATCATGAGGGTCACTATAAGTTCTTGGTCAATCCCTTAGGCCTATTTAATTCCCCCTCCACTTTTCAAAGTCTCATGAATTATGTCTTTCATCCTTTCCTCTGTCATTTTGTCTTAGTTTTGTTTGATGATATTCTCATCTATAGGAAGACTTGGAAATCCCATCTCATCCATGTGGATCAAGTTATACATCTACTATCTAATCACAAACGTTTTCTCAAACAATCTAAATGTGCTTTTGGATCCTTTGAATTTGAGTACTTGGTTCATATTGTCGGAAAGGATGGTGTAAGGGTGGATCCTAAGAAAAATGAATCTATGAAGGATTGGCCTCACACTAAAACTCTTAAAATATTGTGTGGTTTCCTAGGGTTAATGAGCTATTATTAAAATTTTATTCAAAATTATGGAAAAATTACAGCTCATCTCACTACTATCATTAAGAATAATCTTTCACTTTGACTCCCGCAGTTGATCAATTATTCCACACCTTGACAGAGGCTATGTGCACAAATCTTTTCCTAGCACTACCATACTTAACCAAGACTTTTTTTCTGCAATGTGATACTTCAAGAAAAGGAATTGGGGCATTCCTCATGCAAGATGGCTAGTGAACAAATTTCAAAGTGACATTTGGGCCAATCAATATATGAAAAGGAAATGTTGGCTATTTTTCATGCAGTGGATCTCTCGCGCCCTTATCTATTGGGGAAATGCTTCCAAATTAAAACTTATCATCATAGCCTCAATTTTTTCTAGAACATATAATTTCATCCCCGGAGCAACACAAATG
Organism: Picea sitchensis; assembly: GCA_010110895.2. NCBI lineage: Eukaryota > Viridiplantae > Streptophyta > Pinopsida > Pinales > Pinaceae > Picea > Picea sitchensis. The sequence continues at coordinate 35,269 of SNQJ01S0057919.1, read as the reverse complement.
AGTGACCAAACTATTTGGATATGATTGTGAGATCATTCACAAGAAGGGAAAATAAAATATGGTTGTCTATGATATTTCAAGGAAAGATGAAGAATAAGTGTCCCTATTTTCCATCTCTTTCATTGTAGCATATTGGCTTAGAGTCATTCACCAGGAATGGTTGCAAGACCCCAAACTATCTAGCATGATCCAACAATTGCAACTGGATTCTCAAGCTTCTCCAGCATACTCTTGGAACAATGAAGAGCTTCACTATATGGGTCATATGTATTTAAGAAAATAGTCGAACCTTAAATTCACTATGCTCTCTGAGCTTCGTGCTTCACCCACAACTGGGCATTCAGGCTTTACCAAAACCTATGAACATGTCAAATGTTCTTTTTTCTGGGAAGGTATGAAATAGGACATCTGCACCTTTGTGGTTAAATGTGATACGTGTCAACCTAATAAGGGTGAAACCATCAAAGCTCCAGGAATACTCCAACCACTCTCGATTCCACCTACTATTTGTATGAAGTTGGATTACCTAAATCAAGCAATAAGTCAGTCATCATGGTGGTAGAAGATCATATTTCCAAATATGCTCATGTTTTTTCTCTTCAACACCCATTCATAACATCCACAATGGCTCAATTTTTTATTTATAATATCTTCAAAATACATGGCATGCCTCATTCTATTGTCTCCGACCGTGATCCAACTTTCACCAACAAGTTTTGGCAATATTTGTTCAAGCTCCAAGGAACCCAATTGCATCTCAGTACCACCTATCATCCCCATAGTAATGGACAAACTGAAGCTTTCAACAAGTGTTTGGAAACATATTTGTAGTGTTTTTCATCCGACTGAAAAACTCAGTGGGATCAATGGTTACCCTTAGCTAAATGGTGGTACAACACATCTTACATATTACCACTTGCATGACTCCCAACTTTGAAGTGGTCTATAGGAAAAATCCACCATCATTTCTATCATGCATGCCAAGTGTCTCCAAGGTTCAGAAGGTCAACAACACTCTTACAGTCTACATGACCATTCTTGGTACCCTCAAAGAAAATTTGGTCATGGCTCAAAATCACATGAAGCAACAAGCATATCGAGGTCATTTGGAACATCAATTTTTTGAAGGGGACCAGGTGTTTATTCGTCTTCAACCTTATAAGAAAAGTTCACTCAAACTTGAACATTGTTAGAAACTCTCCCCCAAGTTCTATGGTCCTTATAAAATTCTCAAGAGAGTAGGGCCTGTGGCCTACCAGTTAGCTCTTCCTAGTCACTCTAAGCTCCATCATGTTTTTCATGACTCTAGCTTAAAGAAAGCGATTGGAAATAAGTGTTAGACTCAAACTAGTCTCCCTGAGTTGGATGAATAAGGATCGATTTGGTTTTAGCCACAAGCAATCTTGGATCAACGCGAGTTTCATATCTATCAGTGCACCATCAAGGAATTTTTACTTCAGTGGAAGAATACACCACCAAAAGATGTCACCTGGAAGCTAGCTACCATTTTTCAACAATTTCCTAATCTCAAGCCTTGAGGACAAGGTTGTTTTTCAAGGGGAGGGGGGGGCGCATGTTAGAATAATAATGTTTCTATGTAATAAAGGTCGACGTTAGTAAAGAAGGCCTATATAATAATTTGAACAAGTCTAATGTAAGAATACTTAATAAAAGTTTCCACTTCTAGAAGGATCTTCCTTTAGAATGTTCTTTAGAATATAGAATTAGTATAAATAGGAGTAGAAGGAATGGGAAAGTTTTGTATTGAGAATTATTGTAATAGAGCCATGCTCTGTTGGAGTTTTCCCCTTCGAAGAGGCAAGTGAACTTGGATTTCTATCAATAAGGTATCATTTTTGGTGTTATTATTCTCTATATTTTGTTGTCCCACTGGTATTTGTCATAATATTTCTATTTTTACTTTATATAATACATATGGTACCATATAGATATGGATTTTGGAATTTTTTTTTCAGGACTTGCCGGGGATAATTCGTTTGTTGAAGAGCATGATCGTTTTGTGAAATTTCTTGGAGAGAGAATGGACATGTGAAATCATTGTTTGCAACATTATATCATGGGTGTGATGATGTCTAAATAACTGTAGCGTGAAATATGGGTCGAAAAGTCATAGTATTGAAGAGAACATCGTGAGATGGGTTGCAATGCAGTGGAGGTCGAGTCACAATTTCGGGTCCGGATGGTGACACATGAAAGAGAAGGGTTTTTCTGGGTGGTTTTATTGAATATCCCATCATCAAAATAGAGGGTAGACTCATTGTCGATAGTTCAATCTAATTCTTGACTTTACAAAACCCTCACGAACATTACCCAGGGGAAGCCATTGTCACATTCTCGGGAGACCCAAATCTCCATGGAAGTTGTGATGGGTTCGTTCATGGTATGGATTGAAGTCGATTGTGGTTTCATGAAATCAATATATCATGGATTATGGATTTGGCTATCATTTTGAGGAAAAATTTTAGTTTTTGATGGCCATGACTAATTCTCTGGACATCCTAATTGCTTGTTGAGAGGAGGATCTGCTCCCTTGAAGTCACTGGAGGATGAAATGTGTGTTACAATTGTGGTCGAGAAGGTCACATTTCTAGAGAATGCATCAATGAGATGATGTGACATGGGAGAGCACATGGATATGGAGTGAAGGCCAATGCAATGGAAAGGTGAGAGGATGGTGGCATAAGTGCAGAGATAGAAACAATGATTTTTTTTTATTATAATGGAGTTGAAAATATTTATTGCATGTCAATGGGCATATGAATGTAAGACCTGGTTAGGGATGTGTACCATTGGTAACTTATCGGTAAAGTATAGACATAGACCTAGGTGATAGGGGGTATCATGCAGGATTCCTGGATAACTTTGAGGGGGCTAGGCCTAGAGGTGAGCGGTGCAGACTCACTTGGCCAGTTTGTCCAGATTTGTTCAAGGGAAACCCCAAGTCAAGTTTAAAGGGTGGAATGTTATGTTACACTTGAATTGGTGAAAGATTCAAAATTGTTAGATCAACAGTAGTGGTTTTGGGAACATGGTTTTGGTAGCTTTTGGTTTTAGAGCCCATGGATTGCATGTAATGAAAGCCTTTAAAAGGCTGGTGATACTCCATTGTAATGTGTCAAGATATGAGCGGTGAAGGATCACTTGGTCGGGGCCAGGAGGTTGGTTGGCTTGGTCGGGTTTGGTCAAGGAACTAATATATCTATTAGCTAGTGTTTCCTAGTTTGGTTTTTCTAGGATAAAATCTTTTGTTGCTGCTATGTTCTGGTTTATTTTTTTATCTCTCTCACATTTTTTATTTCCTAATAGTTTGACCTCTAGTTATTTCTATAGCTTAGTTATACTAGGACTATCACCACTTGATACTATGGGATTATATTGCATACTTTATGAATATTTTATGTATCAATATGGAATTTATCGAATTATTGTAGTGGAAATCATGGAGACAACTCCATGGCTTATTGAAAAATAATCTGGGGAAAATTATGGGATACTATGGATTTATGAGTATTTTAAATTATGGGATATTATTCTCATGGAGACATATGGAAACCCATGTGCCTCATTATGGAAAATTATAATTAATTAATTGGCTTATTGAAAGAATTACTCCCTTCCTACAAATGAGCACTTAGTGACCTAGTGGCATAGCTTGAGTGGATGAGTGCTTTGAGCTTCATGCAAGAGGTGTCATGATCAATTCCTTGGGATGGATGTATCGGTTGCATTATTTACTTGACGTCCTTATTGGACCAAGCACCATAATCAATGTTGATGGATTTGGTTTGAGTACCGTCCGCAAATGCGAGAAAATTCCCAAGAGTTTCTCCACAAGGTTTTCCTTGGAAAAAAAGAGCACTTAGTGAAAATGGCATCGATAATGGTGAAACTTTTGTGAGATGGGTGGGTTGAAATTGTGGATTTTGATGGAGTGATACTAGCATTTGACTTGGTATTCCTCCTAACATTAAGGGAGGTATGATCTTGGAGTTTGTGATCTAAACTTAAGAGCTTGAATCCTTGAATTCATAGGAGCAACAATCTTGTTGGATGGAAGCATTGGCTTCCCTAGTTTTATTGTGGGTTGAGAGTATTGTCATGTGGGGAATTAAGGTTAATTTCCTTAGAATAGGTGGTGTTCACCTAGTTGGTGGATAAATTTGGTGGTGTGGAACATGGCACATTTTTATCCTATCACGGTGTTACAAGGGAAAAACTCTCTATGGCCAAGGGTAAACCACATCAGACAGGTATGACTGCAGAAATCAACTCAATTCCAACATATTCTATATAAACTAATGTGCAATATAATAAAGAGGCCTACCTCGATCCAACGTTTGATGATGTTCCACCATTGATCACTTTCCAAAGCTTTATACCTGCAAGAAGTTCTCAACAAACAAGCAGAGCAAGTATACAGTGATAATATAAAAGGGGTTACACATCAGATAGCATAATCCATTAATAAACATTACAAACACACCCATGGATAATAATTATATATTTTCAAGATATCAATAGGACGGGAAAGGAGTATTTCTATTAATAATTGATCATCATAAGTGACAATTGTTATAACCCTATAATTTATAGGATCAATTGTTGATTTTATTTTTGTTCCCTTCGGTGTTTTTGATTTGCAGAGATTACTACATCCTGAAAAAGAAAGAAAAAAGAAAAAAGAAACGAAAATGAGAAAATAATAAAAGAGGACATAAAAGAAATTAAATAAAGCCTCATGCAATAACAATGGCTTGATCCATATAGTCTTAGCATGGCCAATTCCTTTTAAATTGATGTTGACAAGCTCAGTGAATAAGCTTGACTAAACTGTCTAATCTTAGTCAAGATGATAGGTTAGTTAGTGAATAAATTTGACCAAACAGCCTAATCTTGGTAAAATAGCCCCTACGTAGAGTATTTTCTTAGTCCAACAGTCTAAGTTGGGCTAAAGGTGAAAATGATGTAGGTTAGGACATAGGTTAAATAGCTTCTTTTCAAGAAATATGTATGATGATTGATGAAAAATGCAAGATTTTGGATGATGAAGTGTTTTTCTAACCCCATTCTGATAAAGAGAAGAAGAAGCAGTGTGCAAAACCCATAAAAAGTCATTAAGCCTAAGTCTCATGCCCTATGTTGAATCATTCCATGGAAAATTAAAGATCGGGCCTAGATCTATGACTAAGCGGTGAGCACCCAGATCTATGGCTCTGAAAAGATTTTGGACCCACCCCCGGATCGTTCAACCTTTAATGGNCAGGAATGAAACAAATCCAAGTGGGCCCCATCGCAACACGAAGTCACCTCATTGCATCCAAAATCCCCCTCTCCAAACGTTTACCACCTATCGGTGTTACAATTCACCACCACCCTCTGCAAGTTCCACATCATGACCCCGTCAGCATGTCCAATCCATCTAACCATTATAGGTCATATCTTTCTCGTTCACCTTCCAATCACCAGTGCACACGTCGACCAAAGGTACACTTCAAACGTCGTTCATCCTTCACTCTCATGCTCTAAATGACCCGTTGGCCATTTATGACTAGCCATATAGTTGTTGTCCATCTGAATTGTCCTTGTTCGCCCAAACGGATACCCGTCCACTCAAATTCAACCCCATTTCGGTCATCTCCCATTTAATTCACATTCCCTGCGTATCAAGAGATTCATTTTCCTCCACCCCTGTAATGCCTCATCTAGCCACAGCCATTACCACTAACATTTTTTTTGAATTCCAGGTACTCTTCACAGCAATGGCACCAAAATCCAAGAAAACAAAAGCCGGGGAAAATCCTTTCCTCCCACCTCCTGTCGTCCTTGACAATATCCCATTGGCCGACAAAGATCATCTGATATCAGACACAAGGTGCGAAGTTGACTTCGCCGATTTTCATTCATGTCTCAAAGACACTTTCTTAGATCAGAGTGATGAAATCGGGATCTGGGAGTCTAATCTTCCTTTATATCTTTTCCCCTAGGTCCATCATTTCCCTGAATTTTCCCTCAAATGCCAGGCTCATTACCTTCCCGACCAGAGATCCATAGTCTCGTCATCAGGAGAAACTATGTTCTTCATCATGCCAGAGGCCATTGATCAGATGATGCAGATACACATAAATGAATCTGCCTCCCCTTTCAATCTCGAAATCATAACATAGTTATACCAGAAATTATCTTTTCCTCAAAGAGCGCAGATATTTGAATTTTTCCTCCCACATGATGCTCATTTCCCCAAATCAAATCCCCCCTATCCTTCTTCCCTGTTCTCAGAAAAGGGAAACTAAGTCATTTCATCACTTTTTTGTCTGCTTGGTTATTTTTCATACGCATGGGTGGATGAGCCTATATTGGGTTTTCTGTCCATTTTCTCTAGCGAGGAAAAATCCACCACTCAGTTCTACTACAACACTTTCCTAGCGGAGAACATTCAAGAGCAGTTTTCACAGTTCGCCATAGAGGGCATGTTCCGGTACTCATCCATCAAGGCATACATGTTCATCTTTTTTCAGGCGGATAGGTTCTCTTTCTCAACGCAGAAGATGGACAAGGAAGGAAAACCTCAAGTAGTCACATTATGGATGTCGTTGCTCAGGAGAAACTCCACTGAGTTCACTTTTAAACAATTCATTGAATTGTTTTATCATCTAGTTGTAGGCATGCTTAGTGGAAGACTTGAGCTGAGAATAAATGAAGAAATTCAAAGACTTATGCACCTTTCAGATCTAGCAAAGACTAGAGATTGGTTTCTGTACCAGAATCACACAGAAATCAGAGTGTATGGGTGCGAACTAGCTCCATAAAAGTTTGCTAAGTATGTTCATGTTCAAATATTCACAATGGAATATACTCGTCAGATAATAAACTCAGATGACATCCATTTTGTGTCTCTGAATAAAAAACAACAGATGAGGATCAAAGGACAAATAGGCCCATTTATCTGCAACAGTCGAACTGTTGGGGAAGAGGTAGACAAATTATTGAAGGAGATGAAATTCAGCACTAGTTTTATTTGGAGATATGACCCCAGTGGAATCATTGCAGAGATGAGGTCTAAGAACAAAATTTCACCCTATGCCCACACCCTCAAGATAGAAATCGAAAAATATGTGAACCAGACAGAATGGGAAGTAAATACTCCAGTATCTGCAGAAGAATTTTGGGTATACAGCAAGAAACCCAAAACCACTTATGCTACTCACATGTCTGGTGAGGAAGAGCCCTACTCTGCCACAGTCATTAAGAGAAGACAGCAGGTGGTGTCAACTTCCTTTTCAAAGAAGCAGACAGAAATAGTTGTGACCACCCAAACTCCACAAGGATCTGCACCTGTAAGCATCTTTGAGAAATATGATATGATTAAAAAGAAGAACCAGATGCTGACTAATAGCACCTACTCCCAGTTCTGGAAGCAAACCTCCACAACACAACACAGACTATTGGCATCCTTTGATACAGAGAAAGGAAGAATTCATCTGGCATTCCTGCAAGCACAGGTGCCTCACCCCAAAGAGATCACTGACTACAAGAGGTCAACTATTGTTTTTGACACTAAACAAGTCCATACAGCTGACCAGATGGATTTGCACAGACAAACTGGAGAAATGGTCTTCTCCACATTAGCACATGCTTCCTCTACCACAGCTAAGTTATAGGTATATTTAAGTAATGTCCAGACCCAATTTAAGTTGGAAAATATATCCTCTTTTGCAAAGGATAATAGAATAAAATCCTTAGAGGAGTTGGTGCTCAAGATTGGGTATGATCTCAAATGTTAAAGCAGTAGAGGAAATGTTGAAGAAAAAGAATGCTGACATTTCATATTTGAGAAAACAATTCAAATTTCCACCAACAGAGGATTCACAAGCTAAAGAGGTAGCTAAAGCAAAAAACGAGAAAGAAGAATTGTTGAAGCTTATCATGCAACAGAACGCACAGCTTAGAGAAATGGAGATAGAGTTGGAAAAATTATTGAAATCAAAGGAACAAATGACACCAATGGAAGTCATTCCATTGAGTGCAGTTCCAATTGCATAAGTAAGTACAGGAGCAGTTCCAACAACCACTACTATAGAAATTCCATCAGCAACCCCATTGATAGCACTGGAAAAAACTGTGGAACTAGCAAAGTCCATGGAGGAAATGAATTTGCAAGAGACAGAGATTAATAGGTTGAAAAGGGAGGTCGAAAATCTCTAGGAAATCAAATCCTCTTTCCAAACAATATATAATGTTGAGAGACAGACAGCAAAGAAGCTTAAGAAGGAAATACAACAGCTCCATAAACAAACAGTGGCAGGCAAGACATTAGCAGAGGCTAAGGAAAACATATGGACAGATATTGCAAAATCCATAAATGAAATTTGGCCCATGGTGCAAATCATGTTCGAGAAACATGATTTGGTATTAAAGAGTACGCAAGCCATTGACAGGATAAGAACAGAGCTGGGTGACATGCCCTTAGTGGCCAACAACATCATCAAGTTTCTGAACTCCAAAACCAAAGAAGAGCTGGAAGAATTGAAATTCGAAGACGGAAGATAGACTATCCTCGAGGTAAAAAGAGTATTGACTAAAAGGGGATTGATATTACAGTTGGAGGAAAAGGCTCAGAACATGGACATTGGAGTTCAAAGATTTTTTAGCAATATTGAAGCCTTACAGAAAAAGGGTCTTCATGATCTACGTGTCCTAAATGATAAACTAATGACTTTGTCTGATTACAAGCAAAGGATCGCCATTGTAGCCAAAGACAATTCCAAGTTTGTAGGGATACAGGGCAGCATCACAGGCAAATCATTCTTGGAGACTCTGCAGCATGACCTCAACATTCAGAACGAGATCAAGTATGTCTTCATCATCAAGCTGACTTTTTCTAAATACACCAAGATGGATGAAGTTTACCATCGGTTGTTGAAAGTTACCATCCCAAGAACACAGAGATGGGATGAGTTGTGCGATTTGATTGAGTAAAGGTAAAGCATCATCCATCTCAGTGTCCAGCTCAGTGTCTAGCACAATTGAAGTCATCTGAATGACTCAACAACGATCTTCCCCTAAATCAGTGTGAGAGTTTCAACACATCATCATCAGTTACTACATTTCTGCATCTTGTTAGATTAGTTAGTTAGACTCATACTCCATCACGTCCTGATCATTAATGACAGTGTTGTTGTAACTTTTATTATAAATATTTCCAACTTAGAAGTATCGAGGGTTGTTGATCTTTACGCCCGAGCAAGCTCTAGTTGCTATAATTTTTATCAAAAAGTTATTCCAGTAATACAAAGAGAAGTTTCACAGGATTCATGCGTGTCCATTGTTGGTGAAGTTCCCTCTGTCTGCGTACAAGTTTTTTCTTTCTCAGTTATCATATTGCCTTTCTAAAATCTAATCTTTAAAAGAAGTTAAAGTTTCATAATTTACCATTGTGTACTCTGTTCTTAATCTTTTACAGATTTAAATGTTTTTCCTCTGATGTTATAACAAAGAAATTATTAAATTCTTTTTTGTTTTAACTGATATCTCACCTTTTCAGCAATACACCATTTTTATTTCTAAAGAATCCATCATTAGCACTATCTCTCCCTATGAAACGAGTCTTGTAACATTGTCTTTAACTTCTATCTTTTAAAAACAGACCCCATAGCCCAATGGAAGCGTAATTGATATTCAGCCACTTCATTCAAAAACAATACAAACAACTTGGTTATATTCTTTCTAACTAGCCTAAAATATTTGAACACTCAAACAAATCTAGAACTCACGGAGAGATCTCTCTCTGAAATTGGTAGGGATAGCTTCCAGTTTTGAAGCAGTTGGTTAAGGTTACCTTTGATAATTTTCTTCCTACCTCATAACAACCTCTAGGAATTTACAGAGTGATAACATAAATGGCGACCGTACTGGGGAAGAACTGAAACAAACTTTCCACCCTTTGTTTTCTTTCCCCTAGAACAAAGACGACTTTATTTCTGGAAAAAACACAAACCCTAATCTTTACCTAGGAATAATGTTTAGAGGTTATTAAAGTTTGTGCATAAATAACCAAAATCTCCAAAGGTAGAATAAAATCAACAGTTCTGGCTCCCAAAAGAATTTCTACCAAATCTCATCCTGACCCAAAACCTGCAAAAGTAATAGATAATCCCGAAAGACTACTCAGGAAGAAAAGCACTGTAGAAATTTCAAGGAGTAACAACCCACTTCCGAGGTCTTTTTCCATCCTAGAAAAGTTAGTTGTTTTTCCAGACCTTGAGTCTGAGATACCCTTTCGAATAAGTCTTTTCAGGACAAAATCTGACAGTTTTGTCAATGAAACGGTCTTAGACCAAACTGTTTTTTAGCCCAGGACTCTTGAGATACTTTCTCCTAGAGCTGAAGTTGAGCAACATTTTCACTCCAGGACTGATAAGCTCGAAGACCTAGTTGTAAATCTTGGTCAAGCCTTAGACAAGCTCCATCTTCAGCAGTCCGTTGAACTTCCTGTTTTAACCATCGTTGCAGTTTCTGCTAAAATAACACCAGGTCATTCCATTCCTCCAAGCCCTTCATCCTCTATATCTTCAGGCATTTCCTCTCCTGTCACACAAGTTGTTGTTCAACCTCCTCCACCAATCATGGCGGCAATATATGCTTAGTTGGTATTGGTTGCTCCTTTACATGACATGCCCCAAGATTATAAAACTAGACTTCCACGGTTCGATAGTACCGGCCCCTTGAATGTGCAACAACATGTTGACAAAATGAATGATTACTTTGACCTGCAAGAAGTAGACGAAGTTGATATGCAGATGAGATTATTCACACAAAGCCTAACTAGAGATGTGAAAAAGTGGTTCAAAACTTTACGTGCTACTACCATTACTGACATTATTGTTTTCCATCAGACTTTCCTAGACCCGTGGGAGGTAAAGAAAAAACCTCTCCAAATTATGTCGGAGTATGAGAACATCAAAAGGAACCAAGGAGAGACAGTGCAAGATTACTGCACTTGTTTCAACAATCTATACAATGTTATCCCGACTGAAATTAAACCACCACAAGGTTTGGCATTAATAAATTTCCCTGATGGTTTTGACGCTGACATGTCGTATCAATTAAGGTAAAGAAATGCAGCAACTCTGGAAGACATGGAAAAAAAAATAGTCAGTGTAGAAGAAAATCTTTTGGCCAAAAGGGCCAGGCAAAGAAAAGAAAAGAGGGTCACCATCAAGGAAGAACCTTCTACTTCCGCATCTGATGCCAAATTAGAATCTCTAGCTAGATCTATGGAGAAAATTATGGAGAGACTCACCATAACTGACAGGAACCCACCTAGGTAGAACCAAGCTGCCCCTCAAATTAGAAACCCTAACTTTAGCAGAAATCCACCCTAAATTAGACAAAGAGATCCTAGGGATCAATGGGAACAACGGGGACCTGATCAGTAGATTTGACCACCTCTCCAGGAAACTATGTCGATGATGGGGAGGAATTTATTGAGGAGTTTGATGATGCTCATATAAATCTAATGGGTGATCATGATCATGATCATGATTCCATTTTCCTCACCCAGGAAGAACATGAAATCTTTCTCCTTTCGCAAACAGAGGTGAATGAGGAAGCTGAGAAAATAAAATAGCAGGCCTTTGAGAATGCTATAATGGAGGTTCATAGGAAATATAAACTGAGGAGTAAGAAGACTAATGAGAATTCTCCAAAGAAGGTTGTTGAAACCAAGAAAACCTCAAAAAACCTTCCCAAGAAAGTCCCTGGGCAGAATGATGTTGAATCTCTTCCGCAAAAAACTCTAGAAATTCTTAAGAAAACAAGTCAAATAGAAGTTTTATCAACCATTCAAACAAGTGTGCATGTCCATAGAGTTTCTATCGATAAATCAGAAGTACAGAGTTTAAACAAAACCATCGTTCCTTTCAGCCTCGAAGGGAACTAGAAAAATTGAAGATTCCTATTCCCTTATCTGAGCTGATGAATAAGAATGCTTATAGGTCTCAGGTGATAAAAGCTTTAAGCCTTGAACCCGATATAGGTACAAAAGCCTTGAGTGTTGGATTTGTACTCCACTGTGACACAGTAAACCTTGTTGATGACCGACCTGAGCTCCTTTTTGGTCCTGAAGTTGACGGTCAAACTGATAATGGTGTTGTGGCCCCTTTATACATCAGCCTAAATATCCATGATCTGATATTGCACAACGCTATGTTGGATTCGGGTTCTTCTCACAACCTAATGCCCAAAGACGTGATGGAAAATTTGGGACTTGAGGTCACCAGACCAGACAAATATTTTCATTCTTTTGACTCCAGCAAGGTCAAATGTATAGGCCTGATTAAAGACTTATGCATCACCTTGGCTAAAATCCTGGCAAAAAGTTTGGTGATGGACATCATCGTAGCAGACATTCCCCCCAAGTATGGTATGTTTTTATCAAGGTCTTGGGGAGATAAATTGAGAGGAACCCTGCAGCTAGATATGTCCTATGCCACCATTCCAGTTTTTGGTCAACAGAGAAGAATTTACAAAGAAACAATGATGAAGTATATGGTCAGTAGTCAGGAAAATCCACACAATTACCCAATATATTCCGCACACTCTGACCTGGATTATTTTATTCTATATAATGATGGTGATATTGAAGAACAAATTGCACAATTGGAAGATGATGCACCTGATCCAAAGGATGATAAAGCTATTGCCGAAGTAAGAAACCCCATGGTTGAAGAAACTGAGGAACTGCCAGCAGACTTCTGGAGCATGAACTTCGATGGTGTTGTGAGTAAAGAAGGAGTTGGAGCTAGAGTGTGGATGCATAACCACAGATCAAAGTACTCTGAGAATCATTCCTATAAATTGAACTTTCAATGTACTAACAACATAGCCGAGTATGAGGCTTTAATGCTCGGCCTAAAATTATTGAAAAAGTTGGTGCTAAGAAGATAATGGTAAGGGGTGATTCTGAATTAATTATCAAGCAAATCAAAGGTGAGTATGCAGCAAAACATCCCATACTTAGAGCCTATAGAAACGTTGTTTTAGATGCTCTCCAATGCTTTACTGAGGTTGATTTGCAGGTGATGCCTAGAGGACAAAATATACTCACAAACGGACTGGCCACGTCAGCAGCTACCTGTAAAATCCCTTTTCGTACGACTCGCAAGTACACTGTGGAGGTGAAGTGCAGACCCACCATTCCTGACAACATCATATCCATTCCTGACAACATCATATATTGGCAGGTATTTGGAAATGACGATCAAATTGAATATTTCCCGCAATGTAAAAATGATTTTGAATGTACGAACATAGATTTAGAACAGGATGAAGAAGTTGTAAATAAATATGTTTTTGAGAATGGTAGTGTAAATACAATAGATGTTGAAGAAATCATTGAAAATGATGTAGATTCTGATATCCTGTAGTTGAAAAATAATGTGTTACCTAGAGGTTTAGTTCCGTTGGAAGACTTGTTTGATTTTAACGATGTAGGCAAAAAACCGAAAATTGAAGCTAGTGGTAAAGAGGTTGAATACTGTAACATAGGAATAGAAGAAAACCCCAAAATGATAAAACTATCTAAATCATTTCCACCAGAGAAAAAAATCAAATACATTGAACTTTTTAAGGAATATATAGATGTTTTCACCTGGGGCTATGAGGACTTAAAATCCTATGACACAAGCATCATACAGCACCGGATTCCCATAAGAGAAGAACATAAACCTTTCAGACAGAAACTTAGGAGAATTAATCCCAAGTTGCTTCCCTTTGATAGAGAAAGAAATCAAGAAGATGTATGATGCCAAGATTATAGTCCCCTTGAGGTTTTCCAAATGGTTTTATAATCTACTTCCAACCAGGAAGAAAACTGGCAAGATCAGGCTCTGTATAGATTTCAGAAATCTGAACAAAGTCTCCCTCAAAGACAATTACCCTTTACCCAAAATGGACCATATTTTACAAAGGGTGGTCAGATCTAGTAGGATCTCCTTACTGGATGGTTTCTCTGGTTACAACCAAGTCCTGGTCCACCCAGAAGATCAAGAGAAGACAGCTTTTACCACACCCTGGGGTACCTTCATGTATGTGAAGATGTCTTTCGGTCTAATGAACACTAGAGCTACTTTCCAAAGAGAAATGGATATTACCTTTATGGATGAGACTGGGAAATTTATAGTCATTTATCTAGATGATGTAACTGTTTAATCCAAATCCAATGAAGAACATCTGCTCCACCTCATACGTGTGTTTGAGAAGTGCAGAAAATTTGGGATTTCATTAAATCCTAAGAAAAGCCTTTGCGAGTTAGAGGAAGGTAAACTAATGGGACACATAATCTTGAAAGATGGAATTAAAATATATCCTAGTAGGATAGAAGCTATCCATAAGGTGGAACACCCTAGGAACATCAAAGAACTGCAATCTTTCATTGGCAAAATAAATTTCCTTAGAAGATTCATACCAAACTTGGCCGAGCTTCTCAAGAATATTACCAATATGTTGAAAATGGACACAAAAATCAAATGGAACGCTGAGTCTAAACACTCATTTGAGCAAGTGAAACATGCTCTCACCCAAGCTTCAGTTCTTATTATCCTAGACTATACCAAAGACTTTTATCTTTTCTCTTTCGCATCTAAGCACACTATAGCAGCAGTATTGTTGCAGAAAAATAGTGAAGGGTACAAGAAACCCATAGCCTTTTTCAGCAATGATTTAAGAGACGCAGCATTGAATTATAACATTATGGATAAACAAGCCTTCACCCTGGTAAAGTCTATAAAATATTTTAGGGTCTATATTCTCCATTCTCACACAATTGCATATGTCCCAAACACAGTGGTTAAAGATATTCTAACCTAGGATAATCCAGATGGCAGGAGAGGAAAATGGATTATGGTCATTCTGGAATACGACATTGAGATAAAACCTACTAAACTGATCAAAGGACAAGGTTTGGCCAAACTGATGGCTGAGTCTAATTTCCATGCTTTAGATATTAACTTTTTGGCTGCAGTAGACGGACCGGAAGAGCAGGAGACTCCAAATATAAAAGAGGCATTCTTAAATTCCCCTTGGTATGCAAACCTCATTTTCGTACTCCACAATTTACAGGCTCCTCCAGGTTTGACTAAGATCAAATCTAGACTTATTAAATTGAAAGCATTGAAATTTTGTATTCTGGAAGGCAATCTCTATTGGAAAGATCTTGGTGGTATCTTGCTTAATTGCTTGTTAAAAGATGAATATGACAAAGTTCTTCAAGATTTCCATGCAGGAGACTGTGGTGGGCACCTGAGTTGGAAGACCACGGCTAACAAGATTCTAAGAGTTGGCTTTTACTAGCCTATTATGTTTGCTGACATTCACCAGAAGGTTACTTCTTGCCACTAGTGTCATATTTTTGAAGGGAAAAGGAAGCTTATGCCACTCCCAATGAAACCCATCTATGTTGAATCTCCTTTCCAACAATGGGGGCTAGACTTCATTGGTGAAATACATCCTCCCTCTTCAGGCCATCATAAATGGATCCTCACAGCCACAGACTACTTCACCAAGTGGATCGAGCCTGTACTATGCAGGCAAGCTACTGACTCTGTCATCATCAAGTTTTTAGAAACTAATATTTTGTCTCGTTTTGGATGCCCTACAAAAATTATAACTGATAATGCAGCGTCTTTCAGATCCAAAAGGATCATAGATTTTTGTAATCAATATCATATTACTTTGGGACATTCGACGACTTATTATCCACAGGGAAATGGGCTAGCTGAGTCTTCTAACAAAATTCTGGTGAACATCCTCAGAAAGAAACTGCAGGAAAACAAGAAATTGTGGCATAAGAAGTTGGTTTTCTCACTCTAGGATGACAGAATTATCACCAAAAGATCGATTGGTATGTCTCCATACCAATTGGTGTATGGAATTGAGGTAGTTTTTCCCCTTTCATTAGGAGTTTCAGTCATGAAACTATTACAGGAAACACAAGAAGAACCAAATGATGCCCAGCGAAGAATAAATCAAATGATCCACCTAATGCAATCTAGAGAAGAAGTTTACAACAAAACTCAAGTGATCCAGGAAAATATTAAAAAGATTTATGACATGAGAACCAACGAGGATAACTTTGAATTGGGTGATGTAGTTTTGAGGTGGGACTCCAAAAATGAAGATAAAGGTAAAAATGGAAAGTTCAATAGCTTGTGGAAGGGTCCTTACACCATTCAGGACTTCAGAGGAAATAATGCTTTTCTACTTGCTAATCGTGACGGATCAGACCTGCCAGGGGGACCCATAAATGGAAGGATGTTGAAGCATTACTTGCCACCTTAGTAGCGAGATCACCATTCCATTCCATTGTATATATCATTTCTTTTACAAGTCTTTTAGGTGTAGGTTTTTTTTTTTTCAGATGTTTGAAGCCCACAGAGAAGGCCCTAAGACACTGAAGATGTCATCAACTTTTCCGGAATAAAGAAAGTCAGATAGCAAATAAACTCTAGAGGAAGTTTTTCAAGACCACAAGAAACAGGTTTCTTGGCATCTCGCAAGGAGGATACCATCCCCAGGTGGAGCCGTTGTTATAACCCTATAATTTATAGGATCAACTGTTGATTGTATTTTTGTTCCCTTCAGTGTTTTTGATTTGCAGAGATTACTACATCATGAAAAAGAAAGAAAAAAGAAAAGAAAATGAGAAAATAATAAAAAGGGCATAAAAAAATTAAATAAAGCCCCATGCAATAATAATGGCTTGATCCATACAGTCTAAGCATGGCCAAGTCCTTTTAAATTGATGTTGATAGGCTTACTGAATAAGCTTGACTAAACTGTCTAATCTTAGTCAAGATGATAGGTTAGTTAGTGAATAAATTTGACCAAATAGCCTAATCTTGGTCAAATAGCCCCTAGGTAGAGTATTTTCTTAGTCCAATAGTCTAAGATGGGCTAAAGGTGCAAATTATGTAGGTTAGGACATAGGTTAAACAGCTTCTTTTTAAGAAATATGTATGATGACTGATGAAAAATGCAAGATTTTGGATGATGAAGTGTTTTTCTAACCCCATGGTGATAAAGAGCAGAAGAAGCAGTGCGCAAAACCCATAAAAAGTAATTAATCCTAAGTCTCACGCCATATGTTAAATCGTGCCCTGAAAAATTAAAGATCGGGCCTAGATCTATGACTGAGCGGTGAGCGCCCAGATCTACAGCTCTAAAAATATTTCGGACCCCCCCGCACCCCCCCCGACCATTGCTTTTAGACCATTATGTTTTAAGGGGAGGGCTGTGATGTTAAACAACATACCCATATCAATGGTTGATCGGCACTTCCAGGATCGGCCGGTCGACAAAAAGAATCTGGGACCTCCCCAATTTGTTCTTCCTTTAGCGAGAGTTGGTCGAAATGAAACAAATCGAATTGGGCCCCATCGCAATGCGGGGTCACCTCATTGCATCTAGTACCCCTCTCAAAGCGTTTACCACCTATCCGGTGTTACAATTCACCACCACTCTCTGCAAGTTCCACTTCACGACCCCATCAACATGTCCCATCCATCTAACCGTTCCAGGTCATATCTTTCGTCTACCTTCCAATCACCGATTGCACACCTTCGACTAGAGGTACACTTCAGACGTCCTTCCTTCCTTTAACTGAAGGGGGTGGTCCGAAATGAAACAAATCCAGGTGGGCCCCATCGCAATGCAGGGTCACCTCATTGCATGCAAACACCCCCTCTCAAAACGTTTACCACCTATCAGTGTTACAATTCACCACCACTCTCTGCAAGTTCCACTTCACGACCCCATCAACATGTCCCATCCATCTAACCGTTACAGGTCATATCTTTCTCGTCTACCTTCCAATCACCAGTGCACACATCGACTAGAGGTACACTTCAGACGTCCTTCATCCTACACTCTCACACTCTAAATGACTTGTTGGCCATTTATGATTGGCCACATACCCATTGTCCATCTGACCTATGCTTGTTCGCCCAAATGGATACCCATCCACTCAAATTCAACCATGTTTCGATCATCTCCCATTCCATTCACATGCCCTGTGTATCAAGAGATTCATTTTCCTCCACCTCTGCAATGCCTCATCTAGCCACAACCATTACCACTAACATTTTTTTTGAATTACAGGTACTCTTCACAACGATGGCGCCAAAATCCAAGAAAACAAAAGTTGGGGAAAATCCTTTCCTCCCACCTCCTATCGACCTCAACAAGATCCCATTGGCCGACAAAGATCATCTGATATTAGACACAAGGTGTGAAGTTGACTTCACGGATTTGCAGTCATGGCTCAAAGACACTTTCTTAGATCAAAGCGACGAAATCGAGCTCTGGGAGTTCAATCTTCCTTTATATATTTTCCCCCAAGTCCATCATTTCCCTGAATTTTCCCTCAAATGCCAGGCTCATTACCTTCCTGACCAGAGAGCCATAGTCGCATCATCAGGAGAAACTTTGTTCTTCATCATGCCAGAGGCCATTGATTAGATGATGTAGATACACAGAAATGAATCTGCCTCCCCTTTCAATCTCGAAATCATAACAGATTTATACCAGAAACTATCTTTTCCTCAAAGAGCCCAGATATTTGAATTTTTCCTCCCACGGGATGCTCATTTCCCCAAATCAAATCCCCCCTATCCTTCTTCCCTGTTCTCAAAAAAGGGTAACCAAGTCATTTCATCACTTTGTTATCTACTTGGTTATTTTTCAGACGCATGGGTGGATGAGCCTATATTGGGTTTTCTATCCATTTTCTCTACCGACGAGAAATCCACCACTCAATTCGATTACAGCACTTTCCTAGCGGAGAACATTCACGAGAAGTTTTCACAGTTCGCCACAGAGGGAAAGTTCCAGTACTCATCCATCCTGGCTTACATGTTCATCTTTTTTCATGTGGATAGGTTCTCTTTCTCAAAGAAAAAGATGGACAAGGAAGGAAAACCTCAAGCAGTCACATTATGGACATCGTTGCTCAAGAGAAACTCCACTGAGTTCACTTTTAAACAATTCATTGAATTGATTTATCATCCAGTTGTAGGCATTCTTAGTGGAAGACCTGAGCCGAGAATAAATGAAGAAATTCAAAGAGTTCTACGCCTTTCATATCTGGCAAAGACTGGAGATTGATTTCTATACCAGAATCACACAGAAATCAGAGTGTATGGGTGTGAACTAGCTCCATACAAGTTGCCTAAGTATGTGCCTGTTCGAATATTCGCACTGGAATATATTCATTGGATGATAAACTTAGATGAAATCCATTTTGTGTCTATAAAGAAAAAACAGCAGATGAGGATCAAAGGACAAATAGGCACATTTTTCTGCAATAGTCGAGCTGCTGGGGAAGAGGCAGACAAATTATTGAAGAAGATGAAATTCAACACTAGTTTTATTTGGAGATATGACCCCAGTGGGATCATTGCAGAGATGAGGTCCAAGAAAAAAATTTCACCCTATGCCCACACCCTCAAGCCAGAAATCGAAAAATATGTGAACTAGACAGAATGGGAAGTAAATACTCTGGTATCAGCAAAAGAATTTTGGGTATACAGCAAGAAACCCAAAACCACTTATGTTACTCACATGTCTGGTGAGGAAGAGCCCTACTCTTCCATAGTGATTGAGAGAAGACAGCAGGTGGTATCAACTTCTTCTTCGAGGAAGCAGACAGAAATAGTTGTGACCACCCAACCTCCACAAGGATCTGCACCTGTAAGCATCTTTGAGAAATATGATATGATTAAAAAGAAGAACGAGATGTTGACTAATAGCACCTACTCTCAGTTCTCGAAGCAAACCTCCATAGCACAACACAAACTATTGTCAGCCTTTGATACAGAGAAAGGAAGAATGCATCTGGCATTCCTGCAGGCACAAGTGCCTCACCCCAAAGAGATCACTGACTAAAAGAGGTCAACTATTGTTTTTGACACTAAACAGGTCCATCCAGCTGACCAAATGGATTTGCATAGACAGATTGGACAAATGGTCTTCTCCACATTAGCACATGCTTCCTCTACTGCAGCTAAGTTACAGGTATCTTTAAGCAATGTCCAGACCCAATTGAATTTGGAAAGGATATCCTCTTTTGCAAAGGATAATAGAAAATGATAAAGAAGAATTGTTGAAGCTTATCATGCAACAGAATGCACAGCTCAGAGAAATGGAGATAGAGTTGGAAAAATTATTGAAATAAAAGGAAAAAACGACACCAATGGAAGTCATTCCATTGAGTGCAGTTCCCATTGCAGAAGTAAGTACAGCAGCAGTTCCAACAACCACTAGAGAAGAAATTCCATCAGCAACCCCATTGACAACACTGGAAAAAATTGTGGAGCTAGAAAAGTCCATGGAGGAAATGAATTTGCAAAGATTAATAGGTTGAAAAGGGAGGTTGAAAATCTCCAGGAACTCAAATCCTCTTTCCAAACAAGATATAATGTTGAGAGACAGGCAGCAGCGAAGCTTAAGCAGGAAATACAATAGCTCCAGAAACAAACAATGGCAGTCAAGACATTAGCAAAGGCTAAGGAAAACATATGGACAGATATTGCAAAATCTATAAATGAAATTTGGCCCATGGTGCAAATCATGTTCGAGCAACATGATTTGGTGTTAAAGAGTAGGCAATCCATTGACAGGATAAGAACAGAGCTGGGTGAGATGCCCTTAGTGGCCAATTAGATCATCAAGTTTTTGAACTCCAAAACCAAAGAAGAGCTGGAAGAATTGAAAGTCGAAGATAGAATAGAGACTATGCTCAAGGTAAAAAGAGTATTGACTAAAAGGGGATTGATGTTACAGTTGGAGGAAAAGGCTTAGAACATGGACATTGGAGTTCAAAGATTTTTTAGCAAGATTGGGGCCTTACAGAAAAAGGGTCTTCCTGATCTACGTGTCTTAAATGATAAACTAATGACTCTGTCCTATTACAAGCAAAGGATCGCCATTGTGGCCAAAGACAGTTCCAAGTTTGCATGGATACAAGGCAACATCACGGGAAAAGCATTCTTGGAGACTCTGCAGCATGACCTCAGCATTCAGCACGAGATCAAGTATGTCTTCATCATCAAGTCGATTTTTGCTAAATACACTGAGATGGAAGAAGTTTACCGTCGGTTGTTGAAAGTTACCATCCCAAGCACTAAGAGATGGGATGAGTTGTGCAATTTGATTGAGTAAAGGTAAAGCATCATCCATCTTAGCATCCAGCTCAGTGTCCAGCATAGTTGAAGTCATCTGAATGACTCAACAATGGTCTTCCCCAAAATCAGCATGAGATTTTCAACACATCATCATCAGTTACTACATTTTTGCATCCTGTTAGATTAGTTAGTTAGACTCAGACTCCATCACATCCTGATCATTAATGACAGGGTCGTTGCAACTTTTATTATAAATATTTCCAACTTAGTAGTATTGAGAGTTGTTGATATTTACGCCCGAGCAAGCTCTAGTTGCTGTAATTTTTATCAAGAAGTTATCCCAGTAATACAAAGAGAAGTTTCACAGGATTCCTGCGTGTCCATTGTTGGTGAAGTTCCCTCTGTCTGCGTACAAGTTTTTTCTTTCTCAGTTATCATATTGCCTTTCTAAAATCTAATCTTTAAAAGAAGTTAAAGTTACAAAATTTACCATTGTGTACTCTGTTCTTAATATTTTACATATTTAAATGTTTTTCGTCTGATGTTATAACAAAGAAATTATTAAATTCTTTTTTGTTTTAACTGATATCTCACCTTTTCAACAATACACCATTTTTATTTCTAAAGAATCCAGCATTATCACTATCTCGCCCTGTGAAACAAATCTTGTAACATTGTCTTTAACTTATATTTTTTTAAAACAGACCCCATATCCCAATGGAAGCATAATTGATATTCAGCCACTTCATTCAAAAACAATACAAACAACTTGGTTATATTCTTTCTAACTAGCCTAAAATCTTTGAACACTCAAACAAATCTAGAACTCACATAGAGATCCCTCTCTGAAACTAGTAGGGCTAGCTTCCAATTTCGAAGCGGTTGGTTAAGGTTACCTCTGATAAGTTTCTTCCTACCTCATAACAACCTCTGGGAATTTACAGAGTGATAACAACAACGATACAGACTTCCATGTCGGCACGGTTCGAAACCAAGAAACCAAGTTCTTTCCAACTGGGTCTCCACCACTTCAATCCTCCACCAAAGGCAAGCTCATAGAAAAGAGGCAATAAGGTCCTCTCAACAATAGGGAAAGAGCTTGGGGGTTGAACACTGTGTTCAGACTTGAGGGACAGAGGGATGCAAACTCAATATGAAGTAATTTCTCCAAAGTAACTTTGCTCTCAAAGTTGAATGCTTTCTCCTCCTTTTCCATAGGTCAAAATTTTTCTCTTATAGCCTTTAGGATGCAACTGAAGGGTCGAGTTGGAACATTTCCAGTATATTGAAGGCCAAGGATCAGAGATATCCTGTCGTGACATGGAAACCTGACCTCATTTTGTATTTTCTGGAACAAATCCCGATGTACGCGGGTTGTAGTGGATCAACAAGTGTATGCACATCTTGCATAGTAGATAGGGAGTGTATATGTGGAAAAATGTATATTTTTAGCTCTGGATTCATCAAAAGGGGATGATAAGTCTACATAGGGAAATGTAAAAAGGCCCTATGTGCAAGATAGCAATGGTGAGGAAAATCTTGCTATAAAATATGCCTCCTAATGTGTGAGATCAAAGGAGTATTTGCGATGGCCAAAATACATTATAGATAACCCATAAGTGGAGTGGTAGAGAACCAGCTGGACGAACTCAATTACTCATTAGATTATGTATTGACTTTGCATACATGGCTGCCAAGAATACAATGCAGATCCATGTGGAAAATATACCAAACAAGTGTTCATGGCCATGAATAGGCAAACACAAATGTGGTTACATGCCAAAAGTTGTCATAGTCACGAACAAGGTCCAGTGAAACCAATCTCAAAATCAATCTAAAGATATTTATATACCACGGAGTACAATCTGATCTCCCATGATCACTAAAGTCAAATAGGTATTGGTCCAATGAAGGGGAAGCAATAGCTCAGGAAAGCTGCAGCCACATAGTGATGTCTTAAAGTCTTCTACACTATCCGCCAAGGGTGCAAGTCTACATCATGTGAATAAATGAGTTGAGGTCGAACACGATGAGACATCATTTTATTACCAGTCATTGAGGTATATTGTTAACAAAAACGAGACAACCTACCAATAATGAAAGTAGGTATCAAGGCACTGAGTACATTTCTACAAGTGTGAATAAAGGAGTTGGTGTCGAACGCTTGAGAAATGCATTGATCAGGAGACATTGATGTATTCTCATCTGTCAATGGTGAGAGAGCCTGCCACTATTGACTGCAAGCCTCAAGGTACTCATAAAAATCTAGGTCCCATATCCAGAATAAATGAGCTGAAGTCGATGGAAAGAGACTCATTGAAAGGAGAGCATTGAGGTATCTCTCATCAGTCAGCACGAGGAACAAAGCAGGAGCTTCATGATTTGGTGGAGATCAAACAAAGAACATGTTCACAAACCAATGATGTTTTGTGTCTTCCGCATGTGCCAAATGCAAGCCGTACATGAAAAAGACCCTCTGAATAGCAGCCAATGATGAAAAACTACTGACAAAGGCGAGGAAACCACCAATAAGGCTAATGGCATCCAAGACACTGCACGAATCCCAAAGTGTGAATAGATTTCTTGTCGTCGAACACAAGGGAAACCACCCAATCAAAGACCAATGATGAAGTGTCGATTGTTGGGTTCAAGGTGACCTGCCAATGATGAAAGTAGGGCCAGGGTGCATGATAAGACCAACGTATCATGTGATTCTGAGACAAAACTGAGGGTATGGCTGACATGCGAAGTCAATATTTCTGAGTGGCTGACACAAGTTTATAGACTTCCTTTGAACAAGAGCATGAGACATATGATGGACTCTGACAGTATGGACTCAATGATGTGACAATTAGATGCAGGAGGCATCCATAATGTTCTTTGTAGGGACTGGAAGAGTAACTAGTCGGTAGAGAAAATTCTGTAGTGAGATCAGCTTCGTAAGGCCGTGCTAAACACAAAATTATGATGACACAAGGACTCAATAACTTTGTTCTTTGTTCAAAGGTGACACGGTTGTTGCCAATTACAATATAGTACTCCCTTTTCACCCATATTTTTTTGTTTTTTCATAACAAATGAATGTTATGATACAAAGGAGGGAACGAGTGTCGCAAGTAAGCAAAACTAGTTCCAGCAGTGGAACGTACCTATGCTTAATGCAAGGGGATATATGCAGGAGATTGACACTCGGGGTGATGTTCTCTCCAGGGTATAGGGTGTCAAACTGCGAAGGATATAAACAAGGCTCTGCTTGGTTGAGGATGCAAACTACTTAGGCAACGGTTTATAACACAAAGCGAGAACCATATAAAGGCTCAATACTGCAAGCGAGGGCATGAGATGCAATCACAACTTAACACCAAGAAATGTCATTTTTTATATCTTTTAGTCTACTTGGTGTGAAAAAGGGGTAAACTTGTGCCAAATAGACGTCTTTTCAAATCCAATTTATGAGTGTGAAAAAGACAAGTTCACTCGGAAATATTTTCAATTTTTGGTAGCGAGTCGAAAAAGAGCTTAACTAAGACTCATGACCTTTCAAATCCAACTTTAATGAGCATGAAAGGGACAAATCACTTGGTGATCTTTTCAGTTTTTAGATGAATCGGAAAAGAGATTAACTAAGACTCATTTTTGGGAGTCTGTGGGTAAAAAGGCCGCATGTGCATGAATGAGAAATGAGGCTCCTCATACAGTCATGTATTGAATTATAATGGACTCACAGTCCTAAGAAAAAACTTGGGATGGGCACCAAATGACAAAGAGGTTCTAACTAGGGTACCCATGTTTGGTAAGTCTCTACCATTTATTAACGACGTTATTAATAGCATATGGGGGGTTATGCATCACAATAAATGGGTTCGTCCCTAAGGCGTAAAAAGCGGTATTTGAAGGATAATGCAAAATGCACGATGGAGTAGATACCTATCCTATATGCTAGGCTATGAATATACCTACCAGAGGAGACGAACGGCCAACTATGACGTTGAAATCCGCAAGAAAACTAAGTCAAAACTACAGAACCAGCTTAGAACCATTCTTGAATTAGTCCGTTAGGTGAAAAAATAGAATGAAACTATATCAAGTGGGTAAAAATAGCTTATAAATAGTAATAAAATCACAAATTACTGTATCATTTTGATTTTTACCCAAACAGTGCAATTTGGACTAAAATACCTCCAAGATTCAAACGGTGATTGCGGGAGCGATAGGCAACGGAATCATGAACCGTTTGGATCAGGTAACTCTTCATCCCATCTTATTCAAATTCAGTGGTTTACATTTTTTAATTAGGTTCCATTTTGTTAGTTTTTTAGGGCGCAACTTGGGGTTTTTGGTATACGCAGGTTTCTCTGAATAGGTCATGTATGCGACTAGATATACGCTCCTATGTGAACCACAAGGGGCATATATCAAGCCATGCCCATGACTGTGAGCAAGTAAAGTTGTGTATATGTACGCAAAAGGCAAAAAAGAGGGGTTTCTAACTCAAAAATGATTTTTTTTTGCAGGATGGTGTTGGAATGGAGAGAGCGTGAGCATGAGGAGGTAGATGCAGTAGTGGATCGGGATCCAGTGGCTCAAGAGGCTCTAAAAATATGTGGTTTATACAAGTTTTGGGCTCTCAAGGGAATGAGGGCCCAAGTGAGGTTGTTGGAGATGTTGGTGGGCTATTGGGATCCTGATAGCAAGAGATTTATCCTTGATGGACAACCATTAAGGATCGAAGTAGAGGACATCTACTTCTTAAATGGTCTTTCACACTAAGGAGAGGTTGTGAACCTCAAGTCACGTGGAGTGAGGAGTGGGATGAATATCGAGGAGTATGGCGAATCCCACTGTGTTGCAAGGACTCCCATGGTGGGAATTCAAGTCCCCATCCAGGCTATAAGTAATCTCAGCCTGAAGATCATTGCGCTCGTGCTTACCAGGATTATAGGTTCAACCTAGTTGCATAAAGAATCGAGGCCACTTATGTTTTATGCATTGGAGTGTGTGAAACCCACTATCTACAATTGGTGTACCTCATTGCTGACCAATATGAAAGGTCAGTTGACAAATTGCAAGAAGGGGGATAAGAGAAACTTTGGGTTTTCCTCTATCCTTTGCAGCTTCTTTTTCGAGTGGGTTCTAGGTCTAGGACCCAAAGTGGATATCCTTCCTAGAGGACCACATGATCCAACCATAGCACGGTGGATCGAGGTCATGAGACGGCAGGGGGGAGGTAGGGTGGTGACACCCTACAATGATGGTTTTTCTTCTGGTGGTGGAGACAGATCATTTCTCTGGACAACTATGCCTATGCAGGGATCAATTTTAGAGGGGACTCAGATATGTCACTTCCACCAGGAGCCGCCTACGACGCCATAGGTAAAAGTTTTTACATATTTAATTTTTTTGTATTTTTGTATTTAAGGAAACAAAAATATTTTTGGATGGTGTTTGAATATTAACTAGATACTTGTGTGATTTCAGATGTGGGTCTGCAACGGCCAGAGGGATTCCTATGACATAGATGGAGGCACCGGGGAGATGAGGCAGTGGGAGGAGAACCGGAGAGAGTCCTACAGAACGTGCAGGGAAACCTGTCTCATTTGACATAGAGGATTCTGATGGTTCAAGTAGAGGATCTACCTGAAGCCATGCAGCGGTAGGTTGTTGGTGTACTTAGACCATGGGTACGACTCTTCCAGCATCTCACAAACGCCGTGGTTTTCTATCATGATACACATCTGGCGCCACAGGCATAAATGTCATGGGATATGTTTATCGGTTGTATATGTAGTTTGAGGGTTTTAGCCCCAATTTTGTAATATAAACACCATATTTTTTGAAATATATAAAGAGGGATCTTCGGCTTTACTCATATCTTACAATGTGTACATTGATTTAATGGTTTTCTTTACTTTATTAATGTGACAAATGCCAATCTAAAACATAATTAGCATAGGCATTGGATACGTGATTAGAACTTCTAGGGATGTGAAAAAATGTAATAAAATCAAATTGTCGTTCTAAAAGACGTACCCATAGGAATCGACAGAGTAACGTAGGATCACACACATGGTAACGGTCGTTCAACTGACATACTACTAACTAAGAATCTAGGCGAACCTCTAGAGAGTGAATACCATGTGAGATGGCATCGCACAAAAGTTCTATGACGGTGCTATATTCGGCCACATTATTCATGGATGGCCCTAGGCATACGCTACCTGAAGACACCAGCAGACCCTCGGGCGAGTAAATCACCCAAGCGGAAAAAGCCAAGTTCTGTGTATGACAACTGGATCCATCTGCGAATCCTAGGTAGATCGAAGACTCCGTTGACATCTGCCAACCAAAAGGGAAAACTCGATAAGCAAGCCAAAGACAAAAAGAAAAGGGGAAAAAGATGTATATACATGAAATTTACATTAGTATACAAAGGGTTTCACCCAAGCCTAGGGCTCAAGTGTAATACCTTTTCAAGTAGAACCCATTTATGGGCTCGGTCAGTTTATTCCCTTCATAATCTTCCAACTCGTAGGCTCATTTTTCTAGAACATGTCACATGATATAAGGACCATGCCACATGGGTTTAAACTTGCTTGCCCCAAGAGGTTCTTTGGATTGGTCATACAAGAGGACCAAGTCACCCTTGGCATACAACCGGGGACATACAGACTTGTCGTACTGAATCTTGACACATTTCTTGTTTACCTCGATAGTTGTAAAGGTGTCCCGACGTTGCTCATCAAGACTCTCTAGGTGTACAAGGCGTCGCTCTAAATCTGAAGTGTTAGGTAGGATCTCGACTGCCAACTTGAGAGAAGGGATTTCTCATTCAACAAGAAGTATCAACTCCACACTGTGTACTAACTGAAAAGGGGAAAAACTGGTGATAGTCTTGACCAAGGTTCGGTAAGCCCAAACCGTAGGATATAGCATAATGTGCCAATCAGAATTACTTTGGCTAACAGTTTTTTGCAAGATGGTCTTGAGAGACTTGTTGACGGCCTCTACTTGCCCATTTTCCTCGGGGTAATAAGGATATGAGTGACCATGTCTAAACCCCAGCTTGGATGCTAGTTCTACCATCATTTCATTCTGAAAGTGACTACCATGATCAGTGACATTAATCTCACTCAGGATACCGAACCGGGCAATAATTTGGTTGAACATGAAGAAGGTTGCAGTCTTCCCATTGAATTTTACAGTAGGCATGGCTTCGGCCATTTGGTAAAGTAGTCGACAGCCACGATAATGTGTTGATTCCCCCCAGCCGAATTTAGGTTGCAATCGAAGAAATATACCCCCCACTTGGTGAAGGGACTGACAGTAATGACTGGGTGAAGAGGGGTTGGGTGCGAGTGCATTTTCCAAGTGAGCACCTGGCAGGGGTGACACTTCTTAACCACTTCAATGCAATCTTTAAATATGGTGGGCCAAAAGTAACCGGCTCACAGGATTTTTTGGGTTGTCATAAGCCCGGAAAGATGACCACCACAAGCCCCTTTGTGGCAATCATTTAGGACTGACTCGGCTTCCTCGTGAGTTAAGCAGCGACGTAAGATATTATCTATTCCTAGGTGATATAAAGTGTCATCGATGATGGTATACTTTTTGGCTTGGTATCTAACATGCCTTCGATCATCTCGTGAGAGATGCTATGCGAATTTCAAGGTTTGAAGATATAAAACAGTGTCTCCATACCAGGGGTCGGATAACGAGACAAGGAAAATGTGTTTGTCTGCAAATGAATCGACATGGATAACATCCTCGTCTAATCATGAGAAATCATATATTAACACTGCAAAAACTAGTGATTTCTTGGACTTGGCCGAAGCAAAGTCAAGATAAATTCTTGTAAGATGACAATCCATTTATTATATTTCCTGCCTATGATATGCCTAGTGAGGACGTATTGAAATGGATTGACATCGGCAACCACAGTAGTCTTACAAAGAAATATACAGTGTCGTAAATGTTGGACTACGTGAATGGCAGCCAAAGCTAGCTTTTCAACGTGAGAGTAATTAAGCCCAGGACCGACTAAATTTTGACTGAGATAGTAGATGATGTGCACATGGAGTTCATCATCCTCCTGAACTAGAACCATACCAATCATTTCTTCATACGCGACAATATACAATAAGTAATCTCTACTGTAATCAGGATATTTCAGCAAGGGGGCTAATACTAAGGCTCTATTTAAAGCATTGAAAGACTCCTGGGCTCGCTCATCCCAAATAAAAGGAGTGTATTTCTTCAATAGGCGCATGAAAACCTTAGTGATATTGGCATAATTCACTATAAACCGACGTAGAAAGTTAGCTTTCCCCTGTAAACCTTAAAGTTGTCTAATCGTGCATGAGGAAGGAAATTAAAGTATTGCCTCAACCTTAAGAGGATCTACCATGATCCCGGTCTTGGAAACTAAGAATCCAAAGAGACGACCGGACTTAATGCAAAATATGCATTTTTGAGGGTTTAACCGGATTCTATAGTAATGACATCTTTCAAAAACTAGGCGAAGGTGTGTAACATGATCCAATCTCTTGCAAGAGTGAGCAGCAATATCATCTAGGTAAGCTTTGACTATGTGCTTGAGATCGTGAAAAGCGAAAGTCATGGCGCGTTGGAAGGTCGCTGCGACATTTTTCAGGCCGAAAGACATTTTCCGGTATGAAAAAGTACCCCAAGGACATATAAATTTTGTCTTGTGTTGGTCCTCAGGTTTGATTTGGATTTGGTTATATCCTAAAAATCCGTCCATAAAGGAAAATATTTCTCTTCCTGGACACTCATCGAGAATATGATCAATGAAAGGCGTGGGGAAGTTATCTTTAGGACAAGCCTTGTTCATGTCGTGAAAGTCCATACACACACGGATGGTTCCTTTCTTTTTATTCACAGGAATTGGGTTGGATACCCATTCAGTTAAGGGAACCAAGTAGATGAAGCCAGCATTAAGTAGCTTCTCCACCTCTGCCTTAATAGCGGGGACCTTCCTAGGATTAACATCTCTAAGACGTTGTCAAACAGGTTTAGCATTTGGATAAGTCCTAATCTCATGTTCGACAATATGAGGGTCGATCCCTGGCATCTCTTCATATGACCAAGCGAACACATCTTCAAATTCTTTGAAGAGGTTGGTTTAGACCAGAATCTCTTTTGGCGAACAATCCACACCTATATTTACGCTCTAAATCTTTCCAAGGCTACGAGAGATATTGATCGGGATGGTAGGATAAATACTTGCCATATTTCCTTCGGCATAAATGTTGTGCGTATCAAGTGGAACTACGGCGTGACTGAATATCTCACTCAAGGTAGACTGAAAACCATCTTGCTCAATTCTTTCAAGACTTGGGAGAAAATAAGATCGATGATGCATATCATCCCAAGGTCTCTCGAAAACATTTATGGCTTTGAGGATGGATTCATCCGAAGGCAAAGTCTCATCTAAGAAATCATGTGAACAAGATAACGAGGTGGCCCATACAGGCCTAAGAACGGGATCCTCCTCGTTCGTCTGCGAGGTAACAGGATCGGGATCGACGGAAAAGTAAAGAATGGATTGATACGCAATCTCCACTTCTGATAGTGGCATAGCCATGCCATCATGCGACTGACCTTCACTCGACGAAGTCGGATAAGGTAGGGTCCATGGATCACTAAGATAGGAAGTGCAGAAAGGAATGGACCTCCCTACTGAAGCAGGCCTACTAGACATGGCGTAAACTTGGTGAATCAGTGCCGAGAAGTCGAAATCACCCATGAGGGAAGAATACATTTTGACACCAATATTCTCAGTTGCGAGCTAAGAATTGTTGATCACTGGGATCGATGGTCCAACAGATGCATTCGGACTAGAGTATGAAAAGGATAATTGGTCTACGATCACGATCTCTCTCTGATGAGGAAAACAAAGTGTGTGGAAAATGGACGATACGATAGCGACCATAGCATAGGTCCAATTGCAACCTAGTAACAAGTTATAATCGAGAGGTGCATCAACTACCTCTACTTCCACCTCTACCATCTTCCCACCTAACTGGACCGAAAAGGCAGGAAGAATACCATGAGGGCGGAAGGAATGACCGTCAAATGAATTCAACATGTTCGACGACTTGGAAAGGGTTGGAGAACCAATAGCTTTCCAACAGACCAGGGACATCATGCAAGTGGCAGCACCTTCATCAACGACCACTCGTTTGATAGTGTACTTGGAGTAATCCACATGGATTTGGAAATCCACATGGTAGGGTAAGCGAGGTTTCACATCCGTGACATCAAACTTGATAACTTTCGAGCCACTAGGTTCTAGAGCTCCTAAGGCAGAGAGTAAGGCATTCCTCTGTGATGGACACGTCTAGAGTACCTCCAAAGTCGAAATCGTACAAGGGGTTTGGCCCAAATCCTCAACAATAGAGTAGTTATGGGCGGCTCTAGTGTTAGGGTTGTGGGTAGAGCGCTTGAGTACTCCTTTTGGAATATGAGGCGGTGGCTCTGGTTTCTCGATCTGTAAGTTCGTCTCTGGGGGGGAGGAGGATCTTCTAGGTTGGTACTAGCTATTGAAGAGCTATAATCTCAAGAGTGGGTGGCTATATAAATTTTTGCGTCAACCATATTGATGCAAACACGATTGCCATCTTGCGACGGTGGGTTTTGACTTCCACCAGATGCATTTTCGGCGTTCGAAGAGCTCGAGGCTAAGTGTTGATTGTGTGGGAATGGATTCGTCAGCACAATGGGCGGTATATTTAAAAGCCTCGCAGCCTCCGTAAGTTTGGGGCATAACTGTGTAAGGTGGTCATTGGTACAAAGTTTACAAGGAAAATTCACCTTACGTTTATCTTTCTTTCCCTCTCTAGCATTATTATTATGTTTCCCATTATTATATTTGTCCTTGGGTTTATTATTATTGTTCCCACCCTTACGATTATTTTGACCTTTCCTTTTATTCCCATCTGGTTGTTGGTCACCATTTGGGTTCTTCGATGATTGCACGGAATGTACATCTACCGATTGGGTGGGTTTGGAGGATCCAGACGAAGCTGGCCCTCCAACAGAATTTGTTGTCGAGTCTGTGGATTTTACATTGGCGGACCCT
The DNA here is from genome assembly GCA_010110895.2 of Picea sitchensis. NCBI lineage: Eukaryota > Viridiplantae > Streptophyta > Pinopsida > Pinales > Pinaceae > Picea > Picea sitchensis. Next base: position 2,971 of record SNQJ01S0057919.1, on the reverse strand, counting down.
ACAATGCCATCAGCATGAGGTTTGAGATTTTGTCTAGGATTGTAATTTGGCTGTGGTGCATCTGGAAGAAGGTGGTATAACATCCCAGACTTAGCATATATCAAATTGAGTTGCTAGGCTCTAAATATAGCTTCTTCCTCGCTGAATACCCCAGAAGTAGCAACTTCCTTTGAAATAGGAGTGTGCAAAGACTTTAGGAACCATTCTAGAAGAAAGGTCGAGGGTATAGGAGTCTTAACCAACCGCCTTTTCCTACACCATTCCTCGATATGGTCTGAGATGTGAGTGTCGGTACCCTGGCGTAAAGTCAACAAAAGTTCAAGGCCAAAATCATAACGAATGGGTAGTTGAAAGTGGTTGAGAAAGGATAGAACCAACTGATGAAAAGACCCATATGTCCCCCTAGGTAGCTCACTGTACCATTGCGATGCGAATCCAATGAGAGTGTGTTGAAACAATCGTAATCTAATACAATCATGATTCAGAGAATTCGATGAGCACCAAAGGTGAAAAGTAGTGACATGGTCACTAGGGTCCTCGCCATTCTTACATTCAAACTTTGGAATGTCTAAAGGAAGTTTGGTAGGGACAGGGGGGCATGTGGGATCATGACTCACTGGTTCATTCATTATTTTAGACAAATCTGGCAAATTAAGGTGGCCATAAAGGGAATACGGGGTTGCGACACCTATCCCCATACTCCCACGAAAGATTGTGTGTTAGGAACTGCATTCCATCTAGGATTCTGGTAAGGACAAAAACCTTGTCCAGAATTAAAAGACCCTCCTCCAGGCTGATTCGTAAAAGATGGATTGGGCATCATTCCAGCAGGAATGTTCTGATAAGGGTTATGAAAATTGCCCCCAACTGGATTAGATCCAAGCTGAGGGTTGTGAAGATTTCCCCCGACTGGATTGGATCCTAATTGGGGAGTGCCCAATGTGTAGGACTGCCCTCCTCCAAGTGGGAATCCGGAGGACTGAAGTGGATTCGTCATGCCAAAAGTATTGGTCAAAATCGGCACCGAGGGGATAGGGATATAGGGCGGAGCTTGTCCGTTGGTTGCGTTGTTCCATCTGGTTGTAGAAGGATTAGACCCGGGGTTAAGAATAGGGACACTTTCCACATTAGGATTTTCTTGGGGAATATGAGAACCACCAAACGGGAAAGGAGTGTAAGGAGGTGTAGTGGCCCCAATTCCAAAGCTAGCGTTAGGGCCATCAGCTGGGATGGCAGTCGAAAACTGCGAAGTGAAGTTAGTCATACCATAAGAAAATGGACTAGAAGCCATAGGGATGGTCTGAACATTGTAACTCAGTGAGTGACCAAAACCCCCAAAAGAGTTTGATGCAAGAGATGAAGCATTAACTACAGGTCGAGCCATAGTATCGGTATAAGCCTTTGGCACTACAACTATAGTGGTTACAGGTGTCGAAGGGGTGTCATTAGTTATAGTGGGTATGGGAGTCGAATAACTCTCAGTGTTCTAAAGACTAGACTCAGTACTCATCCTTGTGGAACCACAAGTCTAAAAAGTTGATATGTGTGTGCCACTCCTGATAACTCTACGCCTTTTAGAAGGCAAGAACTCGAAAACTGGTGGTAATTGTAACAACCGATGGGACCTACAAGGAAGTTGGTCCGACTCCACGACGACTTATTATTGATACTGAGAGGGGGGTGAATTAGTATCAAGTACAATTTAAAACCTTTTTCAACTTATACTTAAACCATTCAATTATATCCAATGATAAATGAACAATAGTATAAGAGTTACACCAACACACCACAATACACCATGCACAATATATGAGAAATAATCAATAGTTATTGTTCAAGGGAAGTAATGACTTCCAAAGGTAGCTACAGCTTCCAAATGTAAAGGG
>SNQJ01S0057918.1:38881-75605 GCA_010110895.2 Picea sitchensis | reverse complement strand
ACATCGTCGTATGTGTCCTTAATATTCTGTGCTAGCGCACGATCTGTGGCCTTCCCTGGGTAGAACTCTTGCAAGTCAGGTCCTTGCATACTCAACTCTATGATCCTATGGATCAACATTGGATCTACTGTAATACTATGGTCTAGCCATAAAAATCCACCATGGTAACACGATAGTAGTAGCTTGACACAGGCGTTGATTTCCTGGTGTCTTTTGAAGTGTAGGATTTTCATGACATTTAACAAGGTGGACTATGCAAGGTTCATTATCTACGGCTAAGGCATGATCTTTGAGTTCTTCCCCTTCATTCTGATTAGGTATTTGTATGGGGTGAGCATGCTGTGGTTCTTGCGATCTTCGAGGTTGAATTCATTGAACTTCAACACTGTGATCTTGTCCTATTGCGCTCGAACTGTGCGTATCCCCTTCGGGAGGTACGCAGTGACCATGGTGTACTCGAAATCTCTAGTTACACTATCACGACTTACTGCACTGGCTAGAGGCGGGATATAGTCGGGTAATATAGATGGGATCCACTTTGCATTGGCTAGGTCATATCTATGTTTGGTTCACTTTTATGTTGACGTTCGGGATGATCTAGCTCTGCGAGCAGTCAATCGAGAGGCTTGCAGTCCTCTCATCGATGATGCTTGTATACATGCAGACATCGACATTTCTCTTTCGGTCATGATTTCGATGAGAACTTCCTCAAAAATTTTCTCTGTAGTGCTAAAATCGTTCGACATACACACTCGGGTTTGAAAATCTTAGGGTCAGAGAGTAATCTCTCAATGCAATGGGATAGATGGAAAAAGCGTGATGATCACCGTGTGAAAATCAACTAATCTACAGGCTCAAATTCACGGTTAGAAAAAGTGTTCTTGGTGTCTCGCGCAATGGGATAAATGGATACTTGGCAACCAATCTCTTGCAATGGGTAAGAAGCCTTCATTAACTCAGTTATGTCTGTTATGGCGTAGTCCCAACGGTATGGTGGCAAGCTGTTTAATCATTAATTCATTTCTTACCGTTCAGGGTGTCATTCGAACAGTTATACTATCTCTAATGACTATATTTCTTCTCCATGGCGAAGTGCCATGTGACGTTGTTCTGGTATTTCGATGAAGCTCCAATTTTGTAGATTTTCCTTCTTCAAAGTTCCCTTGGGAACCTTCTGTAACTTTTCAATCTTATCTCTCTTCTTACTTAGTTTTCTATCCTTCTTTCCAGTGAGCTTCATCTCATAATTCCTTATTCCATTCTGATTCTTATCTTCTTTTGGCATAGTAACTTTGTGTTGTTGAGATTCTCTCCTAGAAATAAAGGGTAATACTTCATATGTATCTGGAATAGGTATTGAAATCTTCTGTGGGTCTTCTAGTGTTCTTCCATCTTCGACATTCTAGTATTTGGTTTTAAATAGCTTCTCTTAGTTCTCCTGTTCTTCAATCAAGTGTGCAATCCTCCTAGTCATGAAATATTTTAGCTCTTGCTTCTTTTTTTCTAAGACTTCTTTTTCTTCCCTTTTGGCCTGATCTCTTTCAATCCAAGGTTTTCTGAGAAACATAGTAAATGGAGTGTTTTCCTCAATAAATTTAACAACTTCAAATTCTTCCTCTGTCAAATTTCCCTTGGCACTCATAGATATCTGGGTAACCTTTCCACATAGGTTTATTAGATTTCCTCTAAATAGACCTATTCCTCCTAATGAAGGAATCATAGCAGGATTTCCTAAAAGTTCCCAAGTTATTTATGTCATGATATTCACTTGTGTTTCCTCATCCAGAACAAAGTCAATGTCGAAGTCTCTTATTCTTGCTTCAATGCATTATTTTTCTTTGAAGACCTCTGATAAACTGATATGGCAGTGATCATTCAGGATTTCTTTCATCTGTAGCAATACTTTCTCTAATCCTTTCTAGGGTTCTTCCATAATCTCAGTTGCTTGACTCTGCTCATGGTCTTCTTGTCTCATATTCATCCTTTCAATATGAGAAATCATTCTAGGGAAATCCAAAACTTCATGGTCCATAGATTTGCAACATAGGCAATTAGGTTTTCTACCAGGGCATTCCTTAGATAGATGTCTCGGTCTTCTGAAACTCTAATAAAGGGTTAATCCTCTCTTTCTCTTAAATGATCCCCAGTCTTTCCTTTACTACGCGTTAGGACCATAGTAGTTAACTTGCAAAAAATTCTTTCTAGGATCCTTCATCCATTTGTTAGTCCAAACATTCTTTCTATACATAGGTATAACATAATTTTCACTATTTTTATCATATGTACTTATATCACATCTTCTTTCATCTATCAGTGTCCTAGTTTTCAAGATAGGACAAATCTTATCAAACATGCCTAGATCCATACTTTAGAAAAAAAAAATCCACTAATCTTACTTCTACAGAACACAAAGCTTCCATATCTAAAACTTTTCACAATTCTTACCTTTATCAGAGCACAAAGCGTTCAGATCTTACCTCTTTTCTTTAGCACAAAGCTTCACAAACTGAGTAGAGTACTGCACACTAGAGAAACAGATATACGCACAAAGATTTCACAATTTTAGGTCAGATCTTTGCACAAATATTCTTCTTTCTCAGTTCCCAACAATCACAGTTTTAGGTCCCTAAAACATAACCATTTGTTGGCACAGGGGTAGACCCAGGGTTCAATGCTACAACATCGCACCAAAAAAACCCTAACTACCGGCCCTTTCAAAAACACCTGTGAAGCAGATGAAGTCTCACCCAAGGTAGAGGAAGGGGTGGTTGTAGGACTCAAATGTATGAAACCTTAGCTAGGACACAGATCTATGATTCTAACATTTAACAGAGCACTTAGCAGTAAATATTCATCAACATTCAGTTCTTGGTAATAGCGCAGACAAACCCTAATTACAAAGCATCATAGTATCCAACCAGATCTAGCATCTTAATAGCACTTAGCATGATGAAATAGATCAGGTCTTAATATATTAAGCACTAAGAATATGTATATCAGTCAAATCTAACACCCATCCATATTATTAAGCACTAAGCATCGACAGATCATTCATCTATATTAAAGCACTAATCACATCAACACATTGCACAAAGCAGAGAAACAAAACATATACGTGGTTCACCCCCCTCCAGGGCTACATCCACCAACTCTTCTTCTCTTCTATTATCTTATGTTAATCAGTTGCATGCACGGAGCTTTAAAAACCCTACTCCACATAGGACAGGAGATCTGTACGCACCTCGCTAGATCCTCCTTCCCCGAGATAGGTTACAACACTAAGCCTTATACAGTCACTTGCACTCAGCTTTGCAAGCTTCACACAATATGCATAGAGCACTTACAATCCTTCGATCACATAGATCGATCACTAGCACTTATCAAATTGGCCTAAAATCACATATATGCCCCTCCTTACATTGCCTAGACATCTATTTATACTTTAAACAATAGGCCTAAACATGGGTAACCCCATGGGACACCAACATCCCATACCCATTACATAATCCCAAACCCCAAAAAGGACCCAAAAAGGGGTCGAGATCTCGCGATCTCTGCTTCGTCTTGCGCTCATCCTTCAACAGGCTGTCGAAGTCCCAAAATAGGTCAAACTTGACCAAGGATCTCCCAAAACTTGGTCAAGGTCCAACATTGAATAATTAATCTACATTGATCCATGGATGTCTACTAATATGTGCTAACATACAAAGAAGATCCAACTTAAAAATTGATCAACATTGGGTTAACTAAGGGTTGTTATTATATTTTGAAGTATCAATGTTTAATTGAACAATTTGTAAGTATATATGTTGTTTAAATTCCTTTGTTTTACAATTAATGGAACAATAATAAATCTTTATATTAATTATATCGACTATCCTTTGTCATGGCATAGTAAACATGCATGAAACAAATTATGAAGAGGAGACAACAGAAAGTATTATGATAATCGGCATGAGGCAAGGATTTGAAACAACATGTATGGTTTATGAATAAATCATTGTTGTGGTACACGTTTTTATTTACACAATCATTTATATTCTACTATAATATAAAAGCATATTTACTTATTACGCTTTATTTATATGTCTGTAGATGGAACAAGAGCATTTGGAACTTCAACGAGAAGTCGAGAAAGAAAACATTCGTTTAGATAACCAAAGTACAATATAGCCTACAATTGATCAATAAATGAGGGATGCACACAACTCAAGCAGTGACAACAATTCAAGTGATGAATGAAAAACATTATAATTGAATGATACTACAAGTTGTATGCAGTTTTGTAATATTGGTTTGTAAAAATCACGGATATTTTTTCTTAATGTAGTGGACATAATGTCCCAATTGCATGAGGACATGTTACCAATAATTGTAATAATTACAAATTGGTTCTATTTTGATTATTGTGGACCTTTACGTTGTCCCATTTTGTATGATCGTGGGTCTGTTATTCATATATAATAAATTGGATTTGTTATATTATTGCATTGTCAAATGTTGTAAAATGTTGCATTGTTGATTAATTAATATGTGAATGATTTGTACATTGCTGAAAATAAATGATTAATTAATATGTGAATGTTTTACATTGTTGCAAATAACAGAGGTGTAATCCCTTGTATAAGGTATTAATGTTTTCGTTATATCAAAATGCAATAACAAAAATATAAAAAACAATATGATTATAAAAAATATTTGTAAAAACAAAATTAATTAAAATATATACATATCAATGCATTATTATGAACTTACAAAATGGTGCCTGAAATAATATAGGAATAAATTATTTTTAATGGGTTATATGCACCGGTGCATATTAAGAATACTAAGCATCGATACATATTAATTATACATAATCATCGGTGCATAAAATGTGTGATAATATATATCGTTTTGAAATTATATTGTGGGCATGTGATAAATACACATCGATTATTTAAATATAGCAAAATCATTGGTGTTTTAAAAAACTTAAATGCATTAGTGCGTTTAATAATAAAAGTTCCACGGGGCATTATATTTAGTATACGCACCAAAATGTATGAATTATACAAGCATTGGAATGGACATAAAATACAAGCATGTTGGAGTTGCATACAAAAAAATGGAAATTTGAAACACATTAAGAATAAGCATCCCATTGTGTTTGTTTCATGTGTAAGAACGGGGCAATAATGTAATGGAGAATCGACGCATTTTCGTCTTATGTATGCATTGGGGAATTTTTTAGTAAAGGTGCCCGATACAGTTTTTTTAATGTCCACACTGGGAATTTATGTAATGGTACACTGGTTCTTTTTTAGTTTTTTGTACATTTTGGGGCATTTGATGTAAGGTTGTTGTGTTGAATTTTATGTTTTGGTATGCCTTGGGGCGTTTTCTTTAATAGCGCACCTATGTGTTTTGACTATAAAAGCATCGAAAAAAAAAACATCTGTGGCAACCTCCACCCACCCAATTTTTTTTACTTATATGGAACATCCATTAAAACCTCCATAGATAATAGAGGAGGTTGTAGCATAGTGTTTTTGAAAAAAATTCCAAATTTTGTAACTCTAAAAACCTCCGCAAAAAAAACTTTGCTAGAAGGTGTTCTCCTTGTAGTGTAAGTAGCGGCAAAGTCAAATTCATTTTTTTATAATTGTGGCCACCGGAAGGTCTCATGCTCATAGGAGTTAAGAACCATGGTTAGTGTCACAATTAGTGTCCAATTGAATCAGATTGCAACACAGTTGGAAATGTCATTATTGTACTTAATTTTCAAGTGGAATTGTTGCAGGTATATGGACCATTTCTCATGGAGGTCATTCTGCAACTTTCCTTGTGTCTACCTTAATTGCAGAGTGATTAGTGTTGATGATTGTTTCATTTCTCATAATATAATGATTTTACTGTCATCATTCCTACACAATGGAGTACTTCTCCTTATCATAGGTGGGATATATGTGAACGTCATCAAATAGTGTTTCACTGTGATATGCCATTGGATGCCCCTAATGAGTGAGGTATGCACCAACATTGTATCTAGAGGAATATGTCTCAATATGAAAGGGGTATTGTAGGTATGGAAATGCAAGGATTGGTGCAGAGAAAAGGTAGTGTTTAAGATCCTGGAAATATTTTTGTTATGATTCAGAATAGGAAAACTTGGCTTTAGCTCCACCTTTGGTCACTTGAATAAGGGGCCAAGTGATATGAGAGAACCCCAACATGAACCTACAATATAATTTGGCAAGGCCCAAGAAGTTGCATAGCTATATCAGATTCATCGAGGTTGGATAATCATGAATTAATTGGATCTTGGTTGGGTCCACATGCACCCCATGTTCATCCATGATGTATCCCAAGTATTGAACTCTCTTCATTCCAAATGAGCATTTCTCCAGATTGTAATATAACTTGTATTTATGTAAGGTTCTCAAGGCCTGATGAATGTGTTGCAAATATTCTACCTAGATTTAGTTGAATATGAGGATGTCATCCAAATATATAATGACAAAAAAGTTTTTGAAAATTCATAATATATCATCCATCATCCTCATGAATGTGACCGAAGCATTAGTGAATCCAAAAGGCATGACAAAGCTCTCAAAAGGTCCTTTATATTTGAAGGTTTTCTTCCATTCATTAGTTTGTTTGATCATAACCTAGTCATAGATTGACTTTAGATCAATATTACTAAAGAACTTAGCACCCTTAGGCCAATAAATAATATTGTAAATCCATGGGATAGGGTATTAGTTCTTGACAATGATTTTTTTCAGGGATCTATAATCAATCCAGAGTCACGATGTGCCATCCATCTTCTGGACCAATATAATTGGGCTCCCACAAGGTGAGGAGATTCGTTGAATGTGGATATTTTGTATGATCTCATAAATTTGACGCTCTATTTACTCATTCTCTAGAAAGGATATTATGTATATTGGACCATTGGATCAAGGAGAACTAGGTATCAATTAAATGGGATGTTTGACATGACAGTCTAGAGGCACCCCCATAGGTGAGGCAAAGATGTCTCTATATTTTTATACAACAATGTCCACCTACTTCTACCATGTAGAGAGATCATGAGTTGAATTTGTGGTCATCTCGGTGACCTTTTATTCAACTTCTAACTGAACCATGAAGAGGACAAAGTTGGTAATTTGAGAGAATACCTTTCAACACTATTGTTTTTATATCAATGAAATTCCAGTAGTCGAAACTACCATTGGTACCCTATAGGGATGACCTCCCAAAGTAATAATGAACCTACAGGGTCGAGACTCATAAACAACATGATTTTTCCACATATAGGGTTGTTGTAAAAGTGCATCACAAAATTCAAGTGGGGAGACATTACCTCATATTTGAAGCGCTTGATTCCATAAGACACACAACGTTCCTTATTTCTTAAAAGGTCTTGTTTGTACCTCAACCAAAAAAAGGTGTATGGTTGGGGGTGTGGCATTGTAGACAACTTAAATATCTTGATGACCTCGAATGAGATTAGGTTCTTCTAGATCCCACTCTAAAAAATGAAATTTAGTGGGGTCTCTTCACCCACATATGTGAATGGAAGACGCACTTCCCTTCCTCAATATCCTCTGGCTTGTCTGGTTGGATCTTTACGGTTGCTATGGTAGCACTAGGTTCTACATCAATAATTGTTTTTCCATTAACTTGTTCTGAATCATATTTTGATTCAAGGTTAAACTCTTTTTCCTTAAGCTCGTCCAACAATGACTATTTTGAGTGGTATTCATTGGAATTGTGTGATGGGATTTTGTGAAACTCACACCAATTTCCAGTGCCCTTCTTTGACTTATCATTACCCTTATTTTCATGTGGCTTGAATTGGTTGTATCAAGGTTGTATATCCCTACTTTGTTCTTTTTTCTATTAGTTATTTACACCTTTAACATACTTCTATTGTGGAATATTTGCAAACACAAACTCCTTCTTATTTCACTACCTAAATTTCTTCTTGATTTTGATATCATATCAATAAATGGCTCCTAGTGAGGAGATGTCCAAGAAATTCATATCTTATTGGATGTACCTATGTAGATCATTGTGGTACTTCAAAACCAAGTTCCACTTGGATTCTTTGATATCCATAATTGAGAGAAAGGTATGGAATATGTTGGTGTACTCTAGAACTGTCTAGTCTCTCTCCCAATGCAAAGTCATCTATCTCATGTACTGGTCATCATAGCTTCCACCAAGGTAGAATTCCTCCTTGAGAGCATCAAAAAAGGATTCCCAAGTGTGTTATCTCCCGAATGTTATAGAATCATTTTCATTATGTCTCTCCTAGAAACCTTCCCACCAATATTTGACATGGAGGAGGGATTTGAGGAGTTAGAAGGTGATATTTTTTGTGTCGAAATTTTTTTAAACAAAGTTATAACTCTCTAAAATATTTAACCATTTCTCCAAATAATTTGCATCTACCAGGATTTCAAATAAATGGATATCAAAGTTAACTTGTACATTGAAGGGTGTCACAGCTATGAAATGGTTTCTTGTTGAAGGTGCCTCACCTGTTATCGACGATCATTGAAGGATATGGGTGAAGTTGTCCATCATCTTGTTCCTCTATTTCATGAGGGATTCCTCGAAAAAAATGTTGATAGGATATCCTTATCCTTCATATATATTCCCCCACCATGGGAGGTCACTTTGGATGGAGAGAGTATTCAACTCCTACTGAAACTATCTAAGGACCAAACTCTCTATACCCTGATCTTGTTGAGTACATGCAAGTGGAAAGAAAAAAGAGAGAAGATTTCTCTAATGGCAGTGATATGGATTGTATAGAGAAAAAAATGAAAAATAGATAGGAATATAGAGGAGAGAGTAGTAATTCAGTGAAAACCCAACTTCTATTAATGAATAAAATAGTGGAATATTTTAGAACACAAACTAGATAAAATGGTGGTATGTTATCTCTGGAGAGAGAGAGAGAGAGAGAAGTCGACTTCTCTCATTCAAAAAAAAATAATACAAGAGGAAAAAAGGATGGTGTTTTAACATAAATCAACAACCCTAAAGGTACAAAACTCTAAACCTAGGAGGCACAACACCAAAAGGTGTTTTTGAAACACCAAAAGGTATTTTTGGTTGTTAGTTTCTACATCAACTTTTTGGGAGCGTAAATTTCACATGAAATATATGTTTGGTGTGAATATTATATCGTTGGAAAGCTCTAACTGAGGAATACAATAAAAAAACATGTCTTTTTTTTGCTAAAGGTAAACTCGAGACCTTGTCCCTTCAAAAAAACATCGTTTAGGGCCTCAAAAAGGGCCCCAAAAGTTTAGGACCCAGAAAATACTAGAAAATCATAACAATAATACCAATATAGAGAATCATGTTGAGTCAGTAGAAAAGGTGGGTGGCCAATGATATCCGCTTGGATCAATGTGGGTAACACAAAATGGATATGGAGATGCCATATTTTTTTGGAAATCCAAAAAGGCAAATGGAGTGTATAGAAGGCATTCATAAATATTTTGATTTCCACCAAGTTGAACAACTTAAGAAAGTTAATACCATGAGTGGAATATTGAGCAGATATGTATATGATTGGTGGAACTAATTGAATTGGGATGAAAAATGGAGAAAAAGACAATATCAAGAATTAGGAGAAGATGGTCGTCAAATTGAGAGGTGAGTTTGTAAATTATGATGATACTTCAATAATGAAGAGAAATTAGAGAATTTAAACTAGAATAATATATGTGTAGAAGAATGTTTTGAATAATTTTGTAATGTGGGCATGAGATTTGGTTTTGAATGAGATAGTGAGGAAAGGATCATGCAATTTGTTGATGGATTCAATTTTTCTATCATAAGGAAGATAATTGCAATGAAGATGTAGTGATTAGAAGATGATTTTCATTTATCCTTCATAATTGAGAAGGTGAAAATGAAGGGAAAGCATGAGAGTAGACAACAAGAGGAGAAAGAAAAAGTAATTCTTCTAGTTATGGTTATGGAGAATATTGAGCGTTCTAGTGGGGTACATGTTGTCTATAAACTAATGAGGAAAGTGTGTGTAAAGAGTAACTTGTTGATAGCATCCCAAAGGAGATTCCAAAATAAGGAATCATAGTAGAAGAATATAGGAAATGATTGAGGTAAATGAATTTGTAATGAACTAAAGAAGTAGTAGAGAGTATCATTCTACCCGACAGAGTGTATGTACAAAGAAAATATAGAATTCCATTAGTGAGAGGTGTTGCATAAAATGATAATACTACAGAGAGAGTTATTTTTTAGCAATGAGGTCGGAAGAAGATGATGTTACAATGTATGTAATAGTGGAGGATATGTAGATGGAAATATTGATTCACATAACATTTTTGGTTGTGAATTTTTTGTAGGTGAATTTGATGTTGGAAAAATATTCTAAGAAAGTTTGTCACACTTATAGATATTCTAGAGATAGTCATTCAACATTGGATATTCGACTGAGTGTCAACTAGGAATTTGACTAGTCAGGTAGTTAGAGCAAAGAAGTTGACTAGTTCTTAGAACAATGTATTTCAAGAAGTTTTTTATGTGCCCTCACTGATATACATGGAATTCATATTCCTCACTTGAATGGAGTTAGTTAGATCTTGGTACTATATAAGATGACCATATGGGTATATCTGTAACAATGAAGAGTGTGATATGTGTGAAATATTTTGGATCCTTGAACTTATATGTGTTTTGATCTATGCTCACTTGCAGTTAAGTGTTGTAACAACATTGTTAGACACCACCTCTTTATTAGAATAACTAAATTTGTAATCTACATAATTTCCTGGCTCTCTAACATGGTATGAGAGAGAATGATTTTAGATCTATCTTATTGTCTATGGGTCTTGGAGGCTATCAATTCTATGACTGCTTGATGAGTTAGATATTATTGCTAGAGTTATTTAGGTTTTTGACTTTAGATTGAATCTAGGATTGGATATGTAGATCATCATCATGTGTTCCACTCTATATTCAGTGGCTCTGAATAGCCATAGTTATGGAAGATGGGTGTAAGATATCGAAACATTTTTGAAGAGTAAAGTTCTCTAGAATTTTACAAAAATTGTGGTTCTATATATAACGAGGGATTACCAACAAAATATTTTCATTGGTGGGAAGAAGGATGAATTTGTAGGAGTCACAATGACCTACATCCTTAGGGATATTTTATTTCATACAAGAAGGATCAATATTCAAAATGTTATCTAGAATATTTTGAAGGATGTATTTAATCAAATCAATGAACATTTTTTTCAAACTGAGAAATATTTGAACTCTCTGGATCATATCTTGTTTGAAATAATTGAAGATTAATTTTTCTATGTGAAGGAACTTCAAATGAAATAGGGTGAATGAAAAAAGTATTTTCCAAAGAAACATGGTCAAATCAGAGAATTGATTATAATGAACGTAAATATACCATATGATGTGTTCTATTCAACATTTTGTGCGAATTATACTTCTAAATAAGATGATGGTAATGATTTTTCCTTTTATTCCTTTTGTGGTTTATTGATTTGGACACAAGAAATTTTTCTTAATGAAGGGAAACTTGAGGTCAAGCAACAAGCCCATGTAAGGGAAAAAGTCAACAAAATTATATTAGAGAAAGAGGTTAATGGTGCATTCAGGAGAAAGGACATGAACGGGTTGAATAGAATATTGAGAAGCATGGTATAGTGAATAAAGTTATAAATCAAAAGACCTGTCATTATTATGGGAAATTGGGACATATTTAGAAGTATTATTTCCAGAAAATCATGGATCTTGAGGATCAAGTGAATAAGAATGAAGGAGACATGTTAATTATAAGATTTATTGAAAAAATCTATTTTTTGGGAAGGATATGCACAAAAACATTGTTGTTTTTACCGAGGTATTTCTTGACCTAACAAATTGTGTAAGTTATGGAACATTCCTAAGAAAAATATAGGACCAACTACACTCATACCTCAAATCATTGATTGAGGAATATTTTTGCATGAATGACTCAAGCATACAAAATTTTAAAGATTAAAACTAATATAAAAACACAACATGGTTATTATACCACCTATGGTTGTTCCCTCTTATTGATTATGTGGAGGGTGTATTCTTGTCAAGCGTCATCGGGGTATCTTTGAAATAGGGAAGGCATGGAGAGAAAAGACTTTGTTCGAACTTGTCCATAGTTCCCTATGTTCCTTGAACAAACCATCACTAGCTGGTGCAAGGTAATTTTTTGCATTTATTGATTACTTTTTCAGGTAGACATGGGTATATTTATTGAATAATATAATTCATGTCTTTGAAAATTTCAAGGAAGTTAAGGAAAACGCTAAAAAATAAATGTTTCCAACCAATGAAATATTTAATATTAGGCAATGTAGGATAATATGTGGGTACAATTTTGAACACTACTTGTCATAAAATGTTATCTTTTGGTATATATTTGTATTGTTTGATGTATATTGTTACGTATATATTTGTTCTACATGGTATCCTAGTTTGATTAGTTGTATCCACATATATTTGGGGTCCAATATATGTACTTGAAAATTAAATCTTTGATTTATTTATCATGTATGTTTGGGGACCAACATATGTACTCGAAAAATGCATCCTTTGATAATTGATCATGTATAAATAGATATTATTTCAAAGGAAAAGAAAATACCATGAGATCACTTCTATCATATTTGATGCATTGAGGCTAAAAACCCCTACAATATCACACAACAAAGAAAATTTTCACTGTAAATAAATTCAATTCCAATATTAAATAGACAACCACCACAATCTACAATTCATTTTAAAACATCATAAATACACTACAATAATAAACCACACAATAGAAATAACCACACAATTCTACAATCTGATGGAAAACAAGTAGAAATACCACAACAACAAACTTGCACTATTTACTAAAAATATTGGCCAAGCTCTTGGGCCTCCATTACATTCATAGAGCCTCTTCATAGGTTTCTAGAGTCCACAATCATGTACACTATATAAACGAAATCAAATAGAAACAAAGGCCCTTTTCTCATTCACAAACTTATATTTCTTCTTGTTTTGGTTGGATTTTGGCCTTACAACTACTCTAGTTATTTAAATCACAAATATAATGCTACAATATATTCCAACGATAAAAATTCATGAAGACAAATAAATATTTCACTATATTACAATTTTATTTAAATCATAAATGAGAAAAAAAATAAGAAGATGTGCAAGATAATTACAATGCTAGGGATTCTCTAATTGCATTAGACTCCCTGTTGATCAATTTTCATTGATTAAAGGTCAAGTCTTTTGGTCATTTTTTCCTTCTCATGTATATCCTACACTTAACCATTTTTCTCTCTATCGAGGTGTAGGAAGTCTACCATAATCATCATAAACCTGCATTCCCACAACCCGCAATTATCTAATGTCAACACTTAGCCATTGTTCTATTTTATTTCTTCATACTTAGCCATTTTTCCATTTCTGAGAGTCCCATTGTGGGGGGTAAATTATGTTTCAAAATACACAAACCCTGCAAACCCACAAACCTGCATATCACATTTTTGCTCACTTCAAAATGACCTGCATTCTTCCATATAATAAAAAATGGGTCATTCTTGTACTTAATATACTTTCTAATTGCGGATGTCGAAATCCCATACATTCCCCTTTCCATATTCTACACCTTGCAATCTCACAACTCTGCAATCATCATTATGCACTCCCCATCACTCATTTTGCACCTCCATACCTAAACTTTTTCCGTACATCCTGATACATAATCACATTCCCCGAGCAAATTTATTATCGTATAGATAGATCGCCCGATACATGAGGTGAATTAAAACGATTATTAATGATGTAGTTCTCATACATTCCCTGCCTTAAATCCAAATTTAATCATGTAGTTAACATTTATGAACTAAGATCTATAGTGTGTGATATTAAGTAAGTTCAGAGAGAATTTAGTAGGGAGTTAAACCCTTTATATAAACTCCTATTATGACAGAATTTCCACCTTTTCACTAATCAACCTTTGCCAAATATGCCCAATAAGAAAAGAGAGTTCTATTGTGGTGACATTGTAATACAATAGGATGTGAGGACCAATCATTCCAATGGTCTGAGGAATTTAAACGATACACAACATTATTCCATGAAGAAGAGAGCTCAAATAAGGTTTGGACTTCTAGAATAGCAATGTCAGGTTGTATGCTAGAGGTATCAAATTTCAAAGAGTTTCTTCTATGGTGTATTGACAATTTCAAAAGTGAAAAAAAATGATTATTCAATTGTAGGGGCATATTCATATTTCCTTGGCACCCAAAGTATTCAAAAGGAAGACCAGTCTCCCCAAACCAACCAAGACATTAAAAATTTTACAAGCAGGTGCCCTTTTAAAGGCCAACCATGAAGGGTCAAATACTTTGGATAGTTTTCTTTTGAATCTGTCCGAATTCTATGAGAATTCCTCCTAGATAGAGGTATGCTCCTTGAAATAGCCCTACAAAGTGTTCACTTGGTCATTTTCCAGAATTATTTGGCAGGAATCTATGACCACTATCCTAAGATATGTAATGTATGTATTGCACTTCTATGTTCATGTGAGCATATTATTTGATTGGGATCTAATTATTTCGACTGAAGTTTCTTTCCAACTTGTAATTTTTTGAAAAAATGAGAAATTATTTATGAGCTCCTACTTGATTTTTGCAATTTCATACTACCATATTTTTGAATACT
This sequence comes from Picea sitchensis, assembly GCA_010110895.2. Lineage (NCBI taxonomy): Eukaryota > Viridiplantae > Streptophyta > Pinopsida > Pinales > Pinaceae > Picea > Picea sitchensis. The sequence goes on along the minus strand of SNQJ01S0057918.1, from coordinate 60,854 downwards.
TACCTCGCAAGGAGTGTTGATTTTGGAAAAGACCCAGTTCAATTTTGGTATCTAGCACTGTGGAAACCCAAAACCCCATATCATTTTTTTATGTTTAGAATGTATTTTTGTCTACTTTCAAGAAGTTAGTCTATTGTCCAACCACATCGAGAGTGTCTATAGAAGTTTTTTCCTTCTTGGAAGGAAAGGAGGTTTTCACAACCTTTTACGACTTCAATTTCATAAAACTGTAATGTTTCGAGGAAAAACCTTCCTTACTTTCTTTTTATGTGTTAGATAAATTATTTTTTGTTGAATTTTACAAACAATACAAGTTTAGAGCACATTTCTTTAATGAGAAGAGAAAAATACAGTTCATTCCATTGCCTTGGAAAATTGGGAAAATCATTGTCAAAAATATTTCCCATCTAGATGAACTTGCTAGTCATTTTGATAATTTCAAGCTAAAGGAAGTTCCATAAATTTTAGGATTTGACCCCAATGATTTGTTTATGGCACATATGCCTACAATTGGTTATGAATCATCATTTGTAAAAACCACCCAATTTAAATAAGGAGGCGGGGATAATCAAAACCCCATGGAATCCATCCCTAAGAAAGTTCATGATGATATTGATACCCTAGTCAATATTAATGACTAGTACAAACATAATGGTTGAACCATCAAAAGTGGTGACCTTAACCCCGGTTCACCCAATGTCTCACAGAGGAGTTATTCACTGAAAAAAAGGACCCAAGGAAGAAGTCTTGGACAAAATAATTCCCATTCGGGGAATTATGGTGACAGAGGGGTTGAAAAACCTTCAAAAGGAGATATTGGGAAAACACATACTGCCCTTGTAGCACTCAAAATAAAAATATATGTAACTCAAAAAGGAGAGAGGAAAATTCCAGTTCCTAAACTTGAAAATATGGAAGTGGACATTGAAGAAGAAGATCTCGATTGGGCTGCATAAATATTGTTGGAAAATAGAGAAATAACACAAGAATTGGTTTGTCAAGAGCCATTGGTATTTAAGGAGGCTGTTGATTTTTGTTGCTTTGGGAAGGTAGTCTCATGTTCCCTAGGTGTTCAACATGTGGAAATTGTCATGGGAACCACATTATAGTATTTGTTTGGAAAAAACCTCCATTTGAATGAAGTTGGGGCTTCATGGGTTTGGTGGTGGGATTTGTTGGTATGTGTTAGGGATTCACACCTATAAGAAAGTCTAATTTGATGTTGACTTGTGGAGGGGATTCTATGTTGACCCATAAGACTTGTGTATAAAGGATAGAGGTCATTGTGACATTTCATATATTGTGCAGAGTGTGTCGAGACATCATGGAGTTAGAATAAGTGAGTAAACACTTGTGCTAGGGAGTATTAAAATTGTGGCAAGGATATTTGTTCACCTAGGAAATCTAGCATAGGGTTTCTGGATCAAATGTAGGAAGTGAGGAAGGATGCACGTGTGAGGGAAGCTGAAGTTTTATGTACTTGTATGTGAATTGTAGTGGGAGGAATTGTGTATGTATGTGGATTGTAGAGAGCACAGTCATGTATGTACGCAGTTTGTAGGAAGGTGAATTGCATATACGTAGGTTGCATTAAGGTGAATATCACACAAGGTTTTCTAGGAAGGATCAGGTCTGTACATGCTGACATGTGGCGTCAACATGTTGTACATGTGGACTGCAGAAAATTTGTAGGAAGAAGACATTTCCAGGGATTTGTTGAGGTTTGGTTTTCTGAGTTTTATTATTGAAGGAGAACGTTATCCTCATATTTTGGTGAAAAATTATTGGTTGGGAGGGTTGGTTTTTCCCTCAGATTTTTGGAAATTAACAAGGTTATAGAACATAAATTTATGTCGCATGTGTATTGATGATTCATCTCTGATCTCATTGTTTCTGCTACATATATTTTCATTCCATAATTGTCAGTGTAAAATTGTTCAGTGATAATAGCTAGGGTTTACTGTTAGTTCACTAGGAAGTGATTTGAAAATTTGAAAATCAGTCACACAGAATTGCATGTGAGAATGGACATGGTATCAGATCTCAAGATCTGAAGAGAAGGGGAGACACATTTTCATTGCAAAACTAGAAGAGTGTTGTTCTTGTTATTATTCTGGGCATATCACAGGTGACAGATCTGAGAGAGAGTTGTAGCAGTGTTGAGGAGTTGGCTCTGAGAGGGATCTATAGTGACAATTGTAGGTGTCAGTAGGTTAGATGTTCTCTGGTCTGAGACATGGAGCAGATCGTTCATATGAATATTTGTGGACTATTGTAGCTTAGTGGTGTGGTAGGTTGGGAGTTTTGGTGGATTAGGGGAGATATTGATTTGCAATAATATGTTGTGTGTCAGGTTTCCAAATCTATAGATGGACTTATAGTGGCTTGTCATAGTGAGTTATGATGGGTGGAGCTTGGGTTTTTTGGGATGGATGATATGAATTTGTGTGTGTGTCAGGTTGACAAGATAGAGTCTTCATTGGGACAAAGAGTTCCACATTGTTGAGGTACAATATTGTATGAAGAATTTGACCTAGGAGGATGAGGACACTTGTAGAGATGAGTTGTGGAGGTCTAGAGTGGACTAGAATGAGTTTCCATCCATATCTCAAGACTATTCAGAGAGAGGAAATAGGTTCAGTTGTAGCGTGTGTGTACACATGGAGAGTCTTGTGACTTGGATGATGGAATTGGGATAATGTTCATTAGATGGTCATGTCTTGGGTAAGTAGGATGTTGTCCTTGGAGGATTGCATGGTTCTTATAAAGTGGAAGCCACTGACACATGATAAGGGCACATGATTTTTTTGTAAGCTTCACATTGTCTTACTCAGGTATGTACGAGGAGTTCAGTATTAGGACGAGGCATGTAGTACAGGAAGCTAGTACAATGTCATTATGGATGTGTTGCGAGTGGAAAATGTTTTGTTGGTTCTAGGAGTGTGTTCTTAGTCTTAGTGATTGAGGAGTAGGGTTATGTAGTGTTGTTCTAGGATGGATAGGTGTGATTCTCAGAGGATCTATCCCAGGAACAACAGTGTTCTTGGATTTATACATGGAAAAGTATATAGGCCGAGAGACTAGATTATGCGTCTCATGACTAGTAGGAGAAGAGAGACAGAATCTAAGGAAGAGAAGGTGGCTCCACCAATGGTGAGGCAGGTGGCCCAACCAATAGCACAGGTATAGATGGAGAAGGTATCCCAACTAGCAGTGAAGAAGGTATCTCCACCAATGGTATAGGTGTTGGAGGGTGCACACGGGAAGGTTCAAGACCCTGGGTTCAAAGTAAGTAGTGCAAAAAAACCCTATGGATATCAACCCTTTTGGCATCACCTGAAGAAGACGAGGTATCACCTGAGGTATATTTAAGGGGACTAAAGGAACCAAGATCTTTCAATGCTGAGGGAAAGAAGAAAGGTGCGCTCTGTCATACCTACAATATCCTTTCGCGCACTAGATCCTAGTTAACCCAGCCTCATTACTTAATTCTTTATGCATATTAATCTATATTATTATCATTTAGTAGTTAAACATACAATTAACGTTACTGTGCATGAATATATCAACAATATTAGTAAAGATAAGCATTCATCCATAGTAAAGGTAGGAATTAACACCCTACGTAAATGAATTAACACAGTACAAGCATCAATAACCATTTGACAACACAATTCGACACCGAGTTACCATGGTTCACCCCCATAGTTTACATCCACACGTTTCTTCTTTATTATAGTTAAGGAATTATTCTTGCGCATGTGCTATAATAGTTGTTCAATCTATATTCATATGCTTACATTCATGGATTATTTACACACAAAACATCCTACAGCCAGAACTACTACTCAGAATTCCGCTCTACTTCATCTTCTATCATTTTTCATTCTCTTTTGATAATACGAAATTTATCGATATTTGCTATTTCAACCCTATTTCTAGGTTTCTTTCCAACTCATAATTATGGTGGCTCCCATGATGAGAAATCACAGGGGGTAGAATCGATTATCGACACAATTTAAAACCTTACAGCCATTCAACTATATCCAATGAGGAAAGAACAATAGTATAAGAGTTACATAATGCACCATATGCCATGCACAATATATGAGAAATAATCAATAGTTATTGTTCAGGAAGTGTAATGACTTCCAAGTAGCTACAGCTTCCAATCTGGGAGGGATAAAACATCAAGAGGAAGATACAATCCTAAAAAATCAAGAGAGAGTTGAACTCTCCATGTACTTATCCTTCCACAAGGACATATGAGAGATAATAAAACTTTACATTAAATCATCACCATCAATCAATCATCCCATAGAGCATAATGTTTCACGAGACTTCTTCAATTTATGCAATTCTTCAATTCTTGAGTACTAAGTGGTATAGATAATATTACTCAATGTATTCTCTGAAAATCCTCAAGGTTTCACTCCTTGAATCCTCCCAAAGAAGTTATATAAAGAATGGTACACTTTATTCAACTCTGTTCTATTCAGGAGAGTGAGCACATGCCAGCTCAGCATTTAACAGATTCTAAAGGCTGCTAGAAATTAAGGTCCATACTCTTTCCAATGAAATTTGTCCCTCATTTTAGATTCTCAATGAATAAGTTATGGCTATTTTACCAACCTATTTATTGACTAGCTGCAGATGGGATTACTATGAATATCTTCCACAGTGTATCTCCATAATTATAGTGAATCAGAGCTGAAATGTTTACCAAAAGTACTTTGATATGTCTTGTAAATACCATGGTGATTTAACCATCTGAATCATTCTATATGGAGTTATAGCAAAGACATGGTAAGATGACCTAAAATAGCATACATGAGAACATCCACCAAAGACTTCATCCTCCTTGAAATCAAGACCTTCTTTACTTCTTATTTCCTCTGAAATTCGACTTGTATCAAAATGAATTTCTAATGATGTTTATTGTACCATTTTATGTCACTTCGTTTTAACATTGGGGCCGTTGACACTTTCTTATTTTGTAAATTCTTTTCTTTTACCAATGGTATCTTGGAATACATGTACTTTATTCTTCAATTCACTTTGTCATCTTCAAAATTCATTTCCTATTATGAGATCCATGTGATGTGCCACATAACACAGGAAACAACATAATGTGAACTATCCATTCATGGGTGTTTTGCCAATACGTAATGCGTTGTCCTTAGTGTCCAAATACATAATCTTTCAGTTGAAACCCATGACTAGGGTTGACATCAATAACAACAACCAATCTTCCAACAATCTCCCCCTTTGTCATTGATGGAAACACTCATTCCTCCCCTATCATCATAGTCTAATTTCTCTCACTTGACATCCAATGGAAGGGTTAGGACTCTTTCAATAGAGTTTAATGGAAAAATGTAACTCTATTCTTTGGGGTTTCCCCACAGACATGTGGCACTCAATAATATTTCATCCTTTTTTTTGGTCTTTGGGAGTTTTTCTTCTTAGAATCCTTTTGTGTGGCTTATGTATTCTCTCTCTTCTTCAGTCCTAGGATGTATATATGTTTTAGAGTCTTGTTATAGGCATTTGCAACCAATCTTCCTATGTTACTTTCTTTGATTTTACATTTTCATGAGTCAAACGTAAGAGTGTATTTTTGATCACACATTTTACTAACTGCTTGAGTATAGTATAGTTCAAGTCTTCAACCAACAGAACATTATTTTCTTTTACATTTTTCTTCCAATCTCTACTACACCTTCTCCAAGTATTTTGGCAAATGAGTCATCTCCAAAATGAAACATTGCCCACCCTTTCTCTCAAGTTGATGAATTTGTCTTGATCCCAGTCATGTGTGAAGAGTCTTATCCTTTGTCTATGTACCATTCATCTTCTTCTTTACATTATTTAGTGACCAATGTTATTCAAAAAGTTTACTTGTGTGGAATTTGTTTCTTTTTCCATGTTTTAGTTGGTATACAAACATTTGGTTTATGATTATCTTCCTTCATCTTTTTTGCAATCTCGTGCTTTGTGATAAAGATAATTACATTTGTAGCATGCAATATTTTTGTCCATCAATGCTGGGGAAAATGAATTATAACTACATTTGAGAAAAATTCATGATTATTTCCATATATTCTATTTACACCATTCTTGTTTCTTACGTATGTGTTCCTTCATTGATTCTGCAATTGAGTGCCTTATGTCCAAAAATTTTTGCAAGTATAACAATGACCCGAAGAAATTTTTGTGCTTAGGTAGAATTGGCCTTTTTGTGGTGTAGTCCATTTGGGTCCATGATCTATTCTTATGTAGTTTCTTCATACTGATTGAGCTTCTTTGATTCTTGAAGGGTAGGGGAGGTCTTCTTGGATATTCATCTCTTTTGTAATCATTCAACTCTACGGTATCTGGTCCACTTCTCATCAATGCATTGTAGCTCTTTCTTCAACCTTCTTGTTGGTATTGCATCTTGCTTTGTATGAAGTTTCACCCATTATACATCCAAGATGTGTTGAGTATTTTGTACTTGAGGTTCTTAAGCTCTTCCTCAATGAGAAAACTTCTTGTTCAGAGTTTCTCACAATCTTCTTCTTTCTTCATCATTTGAGGACATTCCTTACTTCTCATAGCCTTCTTTCTTCTTCGAGTGGAATTTTCAAAGAAATGGTTTCTTCTCTTAGTTCCTCTAAAGGGTATTCCTAATTGTTTCTTCACATGTGCAACTGTCTTTTCACAACTACCCAATTCACTTCTTAGTTTTCTTTCTGCGTTTCTTTGAGTTTACTATTTTCAATCTCAACATGCTTCAATTTTTTAAGATTCTCATCTTCTTTCTTGTTACGAATAATTTTTCTTCATGATTTTCTTGCTAACATTGGAATTTTTCTTCTTCAGTGTCATTTCTTTCAATCATTGGATGGGACATTTCAAATTCAACATGACCTACTCCTTCACCATTAAGAGCAAAAGAACTTACCTCTATTTGCTTCTTGAAATCTGAGATGTTGTAATTTGCCCGACATAACTATTCTTACGCTTCTTATTAATGGCTTCCCTTACATAAGGTCCCAAATCTCATTGATGCACATGATTATGGATTTCATCGAGATCTGTCAAATCCATCAGAATGGTATCAATTACCAATTTGTTGTTCCTTTTTGCTTCCTTAGAACATGATCTTTGGTTTCTTAAAGCATTGTATCCTGAAGAAAAAAGGAACAACAAACATCTACCCCAAGAGCTTCAAGTAAGTTTCCATTCTGTTACTCTAGTATTAAAATTACTTCCATCAAATGGTGGAATACATTTGGAATTTTGTCTTCATTTCTTTTTAGGATCTTCCTTCGAGTGGTTGTTGTCTTTTGAAGGTAACATTCGGATACCAATTGTTGATCTTTGAGGTGGCTTCGATTATCAAAATTACAATTTAAAACCTTTCAACTTATCGCTAGTATTCAATATCAATGAAATGAACAATAGTATAAGGTTACTAATAAACCATAATACACCATGCACAATATGAGAAATAATCAATAGTTATTGTCGGGAAGTAATGACTTCCAAAGGTACAACTTCCAAATGTAAAAGGAAGGATAAAACTACAAGAGGAAGAATTACAATCCTCTAATTTCAAGAGAGAGTTGAACTCTCATCCTTTCCCCTTCCTTCCAACCAAGAATGTATGAGAGATAATGAAACTTTACGTTAAATCATCACCATCAACCAATCATCACATAGAGACGATATTGCTTCACGAGACTTTCATGCACAATCATCACATAGAACCTGATAATGCTTCCTGAGACTTCTTCAATTTATGCAATTATTCAATTCTTGGAGTAATATGATCCTGTAGATAATATTACTCAATGTATTCTCTGAAACGACTCGAAGTTTTACTCCTTGAATCCTCCCCAAAAAGAAGTTATAGAAAGAATGGTAGACTTTATTCAATTCTGGTCTATTCAGGAAACTGGACTTGTATAGAATGCCTCGCGCTCAATATTTAACATCTGATTCTGAAACTCACACACAAGAAACTACATTCTTTAATATTTCCAATGAAATTTTTCCCACATCATTTGGATTCTCTATGAAGAAGTTATGATTGTTTTACACGGAACACTTGTTTATTGACTAGCTTCAGGACTAGTCACAAACCTTATCTTCCACAAAGTGTATCTCCATAATTATAGAGAATCGAGAGATGGACATTTTACCAGAGGTACTTGGATATGTATTATCAATACCATAGTGATTTCACCATCGGAATCGTTCTAGAAAACAAATTATAGCAAAAATGGTAAGATGACCTGAAAATAACATACCTTAGAACACATCACCAAAAGACTTCATCCTCCCTTGAAATCCAACGTTTTTTACTTCTTATTTCCTTTGAAATTCGACTTGTATCAAAATGAATGTCTAATGATGTTTATTTATATGATTTATTTCACTTCATTTTAACATTAGGGTTGACCTAACACTTTCTTATTTTGTAATTATTTTCTTTAATTATCTTCAGGGCCTACATGTACTTCCTTCTTCATTTCACTTTGTCATCTTCAAAAATTCATTTCTCCTCAACCATGAGGATCCACATGACATGCCACACACCACTAGAAACAACATGATGTATATTATCCATTCATGGGTGTTTTATATGCATGCGCATTGTCTTTCATGTCCAAATACCTTTATCAATCTTGCGGTCCAAAACCCATGACTAGGGTTGACATCAATGACAACAACCAATCTTCCAACATCCCACTCATGCTTCGTTGCCGAAAACTTATTATGAGATGGACACAAGTCATGCTCGACAGGTTTTCCCAGGTTTTGCACTAGTTGTTTCTTCCTGTCCGCCATATTATTATCTTTTGTCTCTCTTATTTCTTAATCCTCTTAATATTCTTGATCATGCGCCTTCTCTTTGTTCTTTGTCTCTCCTCAGTGTTCTCTATCCAACCTGCCTTCCCAATAGGCCCCCAACACTCACCTATGACTCATCTTAAGCCAATTAGACATGTTGTGTCATGCTCTTCCATGCCTCAATAAAATTTTTGGAGGCGCGTCTTTGATGTTTGTACTTTCGCTATGATTCATTCTTCCTTGTTCGCAATTTCCTCTAGTTTATGCACTGTCAAGCAATTTAATTTGGCCTCAGTGTCTTTTGTTGCCAATGTCATGTTGGTTTTCATGGTAGCTAGTTCTTCTAGTACCATGAGTGCCTCATCTTGTCACGGTCGCAACTCCAGTGTGATTTTCCATTGTTATTCCTTCAGTTGTTCTGCTGCAAGGTATAGTTCCATGTTAGCCAGGAGTGCCAGCATTCTCTCAGTTGGAGGGAGAGTATTTTCATGCTCAGTGGCATGAATCACTTGGTCTTTCACAACCTTTATTTTCTCATCCAGTGCTTGAAGATCTAGGGTGCTCATCATATATGTCCACATATGCATGCATTCCTTGCATATCTTTATACACTCATGTTCTAAGATTTCAATCTTCGCCACCGATGCCTGCACCGTCCATTCCCTTTGTGCTCTTTATTTCGGTAGTGTCCCTAATTTTGTGTGAACTTCCAATTCTGTGATATCCGTACGAAGACACTTGATAGCCTCACTAATATTTCCTACTTGTTATTTGACCATGGCCTCTACCACCATCGGTACTTCTAGGACCGCCTTGTATAATTTTTGGATAGCTGGGTGAAATTTTTGCGCTATATGTTTAGCTTCTTCCTTCTCCTTAAAGGATTTGGAAACCTTTGTTTTAGCCTCAACTTTATCATTTATGGATTTTTCATGTTTTCCCTCTACTTAAGTCTTTTCTATGTTGGATTTCTCTCCCTATCCCTATGCTTCTCTCTTCACCTTTTATGCGATTTCCACTTGTTGTTCTACTACGCGTTTTTCCTATAGTGCAATGGTGTATTGTCTCTGTAGTTCCACCTTCTCGTCTTCTTCTTTTTGCAACTCGTTGGATCCAACATATACCTGACATCATGTTTCCTGTGTGATCCATGTTTTCGAGTCATGTAATACTTTCATTGGTATATGGGAGACGACGAGGTCCACGTGACTCAGTGCTTGTAGATGCTCTTGTACTTCATGATTTGGTAACCTGACTATCTGTATTGGGATTTTGAGTACTCTACGCTCTAATACCCCCATTTGTGATTCTCCCTCTATGCCTTGTTGGGATGCGCCTTCTCCTGGCATTGATGTCAATGGGATTGTCTCTAGTAATTGTTGTAGCCTCGAGCATTAATCATGCACCTTCGTTTCAAGTGCTTCTTGCTTCTTTGTCATCTCTTCAAGGAATTATTCTATGACATCCCTCAGTATGTATCCAATTCAATCCATGTCATCATCTGTTAGGGAATATACAACTCCAGACTTTTGATCCTTTTTCTTCTTCTGCTTGAGTGACCTTATGCTATGGTTCGGTCATTTCCTTCCTTTTTCCTGTAAGCGTTGTGGATGTTGATCAGTTGGCCCTATTTTTGGTGTGTCCTTTGTATCATTTCCTTGATTGGTTCCCTCCACGCCATTGCTTGGATTTTTCATTTCTACATCTGTGTTTTATGTTGCTTTAGTGTTCCCTTCCTACGCAATCACATCCCCTTCTAATGGTACTTTCTAGTCTAGTTCCCAATATTGCATGACCAACTGGATGTCTTCCTCAGTTATATTATACCTCATTTGGACTCATTCCTCCAATGAATCCTTCTTGGCTTTTTTGTACATGTGGTGTCTATCTACACAAAATTCCATGACTAGGCCATATGCCTCCACAAGATGTGGTGACATTCGCGGTGCATTCTGGATACTCGGTCGAATTCTTTCACCATAGAGAAATAAATCTACAGTGTTTTCCATATTCCTCCATTTTTTGGTTGAGAACCAGAAATTATGGTATTTTTTGTCTATGCACACCTTTCCCCTTAGCCCTAGAAACTATGCATCCTCCATCTCTATCCATGATGTGAATGAAATCAAGATAAGAATCCAATGGTAGTGAAACTCCATCCTCTTATGTTGGGCTTACGCACAGTCTAGGAGGAATCAGTTCAGTGAGAAAGGGGTCCAGCTCATTGTAGTTCCTTCGACACATTTCTCTATGGTCGTTATTACCCATGTTGGTACTTGATATTTCCTGCATTTCCGAAGTCGTTTGCAAGCTATAATTTGTGTGGATATTTTTATTGTGAGGTCACATTTCATTGGAACATCCAAGCCACACATTCCTCTCATGGTGCAAAACTCTTATCGTGTAGCCTCTGACTGTGCTTGTTCGGTCTTCTTGTCTGCAAATAGCGTTGCAGGGTATTTCCCTTGGGTGGGTAGTCCATGGATCTGTGTTATAAGGTATGTATCAATCGAAATTTTCCTATCCAGCCACATGTACCCCCCATGTATGCAGGATAGGATTTGTTTGACACATACATTGATTTCATTTTTGTTACCGAATTGGAGGATGCCAAACAAGCTAAGGAGGACTATGTGCTCCAATACTCTAGCCTAGACCTTGACCACTAGTATGCTCTGTTATGTTCGTGGATCTATTTGGAATTCCAAGTATTCATGAGGTGCAAGTTCATGGAAATTTTCCACGTTGGTAATGTCGTGATCTATATCTTTCAGCTGAGGCAACCTCCCTGGCATGTCTTCATCGATGATGACTTCCTCTAGAATGTATGGCGTCACCATCCTGTAATATGGATTCCTATGCAGTGTAAATGGTGGGGTGTCATCCTTCCTCGATGGTATGTAGTCATGAAGGAACCTAGGATCTAATGAGGATGTGTCTGAGGTTTCCTCATTCTCTTCTTCGATTGCGATAGCTCTGGTGTGACTCCTTCTTGGTACCATTGTTGTTTCTCCTGCGAATTTGGGTGGTGTCATCTATGTAGTTAAATTGAATCTCGTATTTGTTATTGCAATGTGTTTTGATCTATATTTGTGCTCTTTTTTATCCTTGTAACTGCTAAGTAACAATGATTCATGTTTCGCAAGCCTGATAGATGTTATTCCCTGTTTTCCATTTTTGAACTGACCTTCATGCCTTCCCGCCTATCTCCTATGTCTGTAGTGTGATGCTGGCGTTAATGGTTTTTTATTTCCAAATCCATTAGCATATTTCTATCATGTACTACCACTCAATCATGCATATCAACAATTTTTTTCTTTTACTCCATGTATTTATTTTAGATTTATAACTGGGCCTTATGGAAGTTGTATGCATTGTGATAATTGTTGATTTATGGTTTGTTCTTATCCATCTGTAACTATCATTTCCTTTTTTTTCATACTTGAAATATATCACACTATGTGGCAGGGTGTAATTACTACTGCATACTTGACCATTTTTTCATCAGGTTTCCCTAGTTAGCATAGTTTCCCCTACCTGCATAGTTTCCATTGTTAGTCTATATGCGCACGGTCTCTTTTTTTTGTTGTTTTTTTACTACTTTCATGGTTCTTCCTATTGTGTAGCTTACCGACCATACTGATAGAGTTTTAGTCAACTTTCATTCACCCTTCCTTTTAGTGCTACTCCATTAAGTGTTTCCAACTGTGCAACACTTGCCTCTACCACCCCTTGGATCACATATGGTCCTAACCAGTTCATGCATAACTTCCTTGGTCGCTGCATAAACTTGCTATCATATAGTAGTACCATGTCTCCTACTTGGAATTTTTTCGAATTAATGTGTCTATCATGTCATTCTTTTTCCCTTGATTTTTTCACTTGTTGATGGAACCTTGTGGTTAATCTATCCTCCTCAATTTGTGATATTTGTTCCTGTATTGCGCCTAAACGTGATAGATATGTGATAGTTGCGGCACGTAGGCTTGGTACGATAAATTCCATCTTCATTACTGCTTCATGTTCGTATAATAACCTGAAAGGTGTTTGTCTTTTTAACTTCTTTTTGGTTTTCCTGTATTCCCATAATACCATAGGGATTCTTAAGTCCCAATCATTTCTTATCATGTTTCAAATTTTTGTTATTGCATTCTCTAGGACTTTGTTAAATGATTCCACTATGTTATTAGCATGTGCATGGTATGACATGCTCTTCTGGTGATGGATTTGGAATTATTCGATCAAGGATGCTATGGTTTTATTGTTAAAGTTTGTTCCTTGATCACGCATCAATATTCTAGGATATCCAAATTGTGTTACTATGTTTTTGAAAAAAAAGTGTACAACAGTTTCTATCCTCCAATCTGTGACTGGCACAACTTATTCCCATTGACTTAGATATTTTGTTTTTGTAATGATGTACCTTTCCCCTCATATTCTTGCTAGTGGTTTAATTGGTCCAATGAAGTCGATACCCCACTTATCAAAATCCTGTAATGTAACATGTGGGTTCAATGGCATCTTATCCCTTTTAGAGGGTTTTCCGACCCTATAACAAACATCACATATCTAACAATATTCCTTTGCATCCTTGTGGAGTGTAGTTAACCATAACTCTACATGTAATACCTTATGCACAGTGGATTTCCATGCATAATGTCGTCCTGCTATCCCATCATGCACTTCTACCAGTATAGTTGGTATTTCATGTTTGACTACGCAACATCATAGTATTCCATTTGCACCCAATTTATATAAGCTTCCTGCAATGAGTTGGTAGTTTGCAGCCTTTACGACCAATTGCTTCTTCTTCGTGACCATCATATATGAGGGGGGAATTCTTGTACTGAGAAATTGTACAATAACTAAAAAATAACCATCAACCATATTAACGAAGAATAATTGTGCATCTGGAAATATATCATCCAGTTTTCCTGCCTCTTCTCCCAATAGAATGTGTGAGAAGTGGTCTAGTCCTGCATTGAGTTTACCTGGCTTAACTACTAATTCGAAGTCATACTCCTCGAACAATAGGAGCCATCTGAAAAATCCTCCTCCCCAACACTGGTTTTTTTACTAGATATATCAGTGTAAAATGATCTGTGTACATCTTGAAGTGTGAACCTAGTAAGTAGTGTATGAACTTTTGCAACGCGTAGACCATAGCCAATGCCTCATGTTCTATTGTGGTGTAATTTTTCTTCGTTGTTGATATTTCCCTACTTACAAAAGAGATTGGATGATCTATCTATTTGTCACCTAGTTGTGACAAGATCGTGCTCATTTCTATTGATGATGCATCCACGTGTACATGAAATTCCATGTTCCAATCCATAAAAAGCAATATTGACATAGTTACTAACTTCTATTTTAGTGTGTCGAGTCCTTTCTAGAAATCGTCATTCCACTAGAACTTCACATATTTTTTCAACATTTTTTCCATTGAGGTTGTAATATGCGCATATCCTTTGATAAATTTCCTATAATACCCAATATGAACCAATTCCTCATGTAGTTGTTTGACTGATGTGGGTTGTTGTAAGTCCAGAATAACTACAATCTTTGTGGGACCAATTATCAAGCCTTGTTTGCATACGACGTGTCCCAATAATATTCCAAATGGTGCACAAAAAATACACTTATTGAGGTTTAAGGACATTTAATGTTGTGTACACTTATCCATCATTAGTCTTAGAAATTCAACATGATCTCATAACAAACAAAATACAGTCCAATTATCCAAGTAGACTTCGAGAAACTTGTCAATGAACTCCCTAAATATTGTAGAATTTTTTTTGGAAAAGATCGTAGGGGCGTTGTTTAACCAAAATGGAATTACTCTGTATTGAAAACTTCCCCATTATGTCACGAATGTTGTCTTATGTATATCTTCTTGGGTAATTTGTATCTAATGGTATCCTGAAAAACCATCTATGAATGAATAGGCCCCTTGGTCACCTACGTTTTCTAGTACTTGATATGTAAATGGTGTTGGGAATGGATCATGCAGGAATGCATCATTCAGTTTCCTCAAGTCGACACAGATTCTTATACCCCCTATTTTCTTTTCCTAGACTAATACTATATTTATCCATTCTGATTCCTCAACTGATTCGATAAATTCATCTTTCAACATACGATTCATTTCCACCTTGAATTTTTCTTTATATTTTGGGTTTAGTCTATATGGTATCTATTTTACTGGTTTAGTGTTGGGTTTCAATGGGATCCCCATCTCCCCTATATCTCTCTCTCTATTCATTTTATCTCTAAGAATGTCATGGGAAATAAGTCTTGATATTCGTGTAGTAGATCGGCTATCTTTTCTATGGTTTCCTCATCCCAATAATCCCCTATCTTTGCAAACTTAGGGTATTCCTTTGTTCCAATATTAACTTTTTTTGTCTTTATTGGTTGCACATATGTTATAGATTCCATATCTAGGCCCTCTACTTTATGTTCTTCCTTTGTTACCAGTACCTAGATGTTGCGAGGATCGTCATTGTCCTGATCTACTTGTGTCACATTGTAACACTCTAATAACTTGTGAACCGTCATGGAGGCATCTTGTGCATTGCATATGGATATTACTTTCATTGCTTCTTCTTCAACGAAGATTTCTCGTTTAATTTCCTGTAGTGTTGTACTTATTGGGGCCGACTCACTCTGAAAGGTAAATGTTACTTGGAATCATTGAGTTATGTACTCCCATTCTACTATATCTCTGTGCATCTCCAGTTCTAAGTATCAGTTCTTTGGAATGGTATCCAGGGTATGTATAAACCTATGTGTCCAATCTTTCCTTGGGATCAATTTCCACACTTTTTAACACTACGCAACATGGTCTGTTGAGTTTCCTTCCCTGGTATATTTATGCATCATGTCTCCTTCTTTTGTATTAAATATTATCTGGAATAGTCTCCTACACTATTTCCAATCTTCCATAGTGGCTTTGTGTGTCGCCCACCATCTTGTAGGGGTGGATTTCAATACAATGTCTAGTGTTAGAATCCTTTGTTTCTCTTGTACTTATTCCTAAAAAATTTGTACAAATGTTCTTATATCTATCAATCTGTCATATTTGGGTAGGTTGCACAATTCTATTCCAATGCACCGTAATAACCTGGTCATGCATGCACATCATCGTGTTGAGATTTAATGCATCCTTTGTTGCCAATTTTCTAGACCTACTTTTGAGTCTGATGTACATGAATTGTTTCTTATCCAAATCAATGCACTATCTGCGGTGGGATTAACATAATATTCCACCCTTGCAGTCATGTTGTATAGGTGATCGATTTCATCGCCCCACGCTGGTTCTATGTACCGCCTTCCTTGTTTTGGGTCTAAGGGTGCAGTCACTTTCAGTTATCCTACTTCAAATATCATTTCTTGACTTTTCAATTTGATAATGGCTTGGTTATCAGAGGCCAATTCCAGTCCCATTAACGTTGGATATGGTTGGTTTTCATCCAAAATCTCAAAAAATTCAAAATCTGCGATGCTATGCACTCCATATATATTCACATGTATTCTTGTTAATCTGCTAATATGTATGATTTTGTACTGATTTTCTAGTCTCAATTAGATGGGTGACCATGCTAGCTTTGGTTTCCCCATCATCTCCCATGTCTTCATGGGTATCACATTCACATTGAACTCTAAGTCCAATATCACATTGTCTATGTCGTATTCCCCAATCTACCCATTGAACCTAAATTCTCTGTTGGTTATTTTATTGCATAGTAGTTGGTTAACTACTTTATTTTCAGTAGGGACCGCCTTTCCTTGACCGTAGTGATAGATCATAGATCATAATGTATGCAATTCCTTTTCATCTTTGACTAACTCTAGGAAACTTTGCAAAAATTTTCCTAAGGTGCTTACCTTCTTCAAATATTCTTTGGTCATGACCTGGTCCTCAGAGGGATGCATATCCCCCATAGATGGCATGGATGATGTGGATGTTTTCTAGTCCTGTCACAACAGTTCTTTCCTTGCTTGTGTATAGGTATCCTTCTCTTCATGTGGGTCAAACTCTTTTGTAGGTGCTTCCGATTTCTTTACCCACTACTCGACTAGTGTCCTTGCATTGGTTTCATCCATCCCTATGTTGGTTCCTCCTTGTGTAACAATCGCTATTTTGGGTCCTTCATCCCGTATTTCGGTGGATATCTTTTGAATATTCAGGTTTTGGTTATGATTCCTTATGGCCTTCAATTTTTCCAGCAGTTGTAGGAAATCCTCTATCGCGTGTTCTAACGCCCGACAGTAAGTACATGTTGTGCATGGATTTTGGCAATCCTGCACTAAGTATCCTAGTTGGTTACATTTATAGCATACTATGGGGAATCTTCCTCCTCAATCAAATTGTATTCCACCTTGCCCCGTACCAAATCCTCCTTGGTTTCCTTGATTAAATCCTCTTGGAATATTATATTCCCCCCCTCCTTTTGTTGCAACATTCTCATCCTGAATATTGTACATGTATGTTGTGTGCTCCCTCATTAGATACAATGCATGAAAATCCTTGTCTTCATGTCCCACTAATTTGCAAAAGCTATAGAATAAGCTTCTTGGGGTATGCTGATATTTTTTTTAATAATTGGAACTCATGGGGGTTATGTCCCCATTTATTGCATATCTTGCAGTATCCTCCTCCTGGTAGTGGGTTTGGTGCTTCGGCTACTAAGTACTGCGCAAAGGCTAGACATTTATATTTGTCTTGACCATCAATCCTACATTTGGTGCACCATACCTCTTCTCATTTCTATTATGCCTTTGTAATTTATGTCAGCTAAATTTTTAATGCAGCTATTTGGTTTTGTATCTATGCCATTCTTCTATTGTCTCTGATCGGAGAGGATTCTGGTTTCTTAGAAATATCCAATGCCTTGGATTGAGACATAACCTTTTGTTGTATTAAGGGACTATGGATGTAAGGTAACAAGCCTGCAATGAACCAATCTTTATGTTATTGATCTAGTATATGAAATGTTAACCTCCCCATCACATATTTGAACCTATGATTAAACTCCCATACTGACCCAATCTGTACTTGCTTTATCTCCTTGAGCTTAGTGATGTACTATGACTCATACTTTGCTTTCTTAAATTCTTTTAATAATGCTTGTGTAATTTATAATAATATCTTTGTTTGACTTGGTGGCATAGTACTTTGGAGCTTCATGTAACAGACTAGAGTGCGCCCTCTAAAAGTTGTGTCTATCTGCATGATATGTGTGTCATCATCATGAAAATTATTTGCAGTCCATATGGTTTCACATATGAATATATGTTTCTCTGGATCCTCATATCCAATTCCTTTGAACTTTGGTAACCTTAGTGTATTATCTACCCCTTCCTAGCGATGTTGGTTGAGTCTGACAAGATGTACCACTACCATTGCTCTGTCCACTACTACTATGACTTCCTTTCCTGATTACAAGTGCTCTAGAGAGATCTTCGAACATCGTCTTAGATTCAGATGATGCACATGAGGTTGTTATTTCAACCCGGGACTCATCTCGGAAATCACTTATTGGTTCTTCTATGATGGGACTGAATTAGATATCTTCATCTTGTTCCTCTATCTATTGTAATTCTATGAGATGGATGTCTTTGCGATGTTTCAGGTACTCGTTGCGTTTCTTTCTCTCCCTAGTCACAGTTCTCAACTTCTTGTACCTTATCCCACTAAACAAGATTCCAAATTTGTCTTCCCCTTTTAATATCCCTTCTTCTTTCTCTTTCATTCTTAGTCTCACTTTCCTTAGCAAACCCCAGTCCCTCCATGTGTGTAAATTTCTTTATCTATCTAATTCCATCCTTATCACTTCTTTATCGCATAGAAAAAAATTTTCCAGGTAGTTAACGACTTTATGAATCTTCCTCGTGGCCCTTTCTACAACACTGTAAGCCTGGGTATAGTCTATGGAAAAATTTTCTACGTAGCCTCCCAAGATATTGTCCAACCAAAATTACACTATGTAGGACGTCCTAATGTCTACTGTGTCTGCTCATGTCACTAGTTCAAGAGTCCATTTATTTGGTGCAGTTGGTCTATTCCTACCATTGTTTTCCACAAATATTTCCAGCCATTTTGCTAAAATATTAGGAAATTCACCAAAAACGACCTCATTCAAGTATTTATACATATACCTATGAAACCATTGTTTATTCTTTAAGCGAAGTCTTTTATTCTTCTTCTGCACAAATTCTTGTTCTTTTTTCTCCATCTATTCAGTTATCTATTTGCTCGTTGGCCTACAAAACATTCCCTCACTTTCAGATTATGGGTCCCGACAATGCAGCCATTTATTGGCGGGAACACACAAGAAGGATCAAGATCCTAGGTTCAAAGTAATTAGTCCAACAAAACCCTACGAATACTGGCCCTCTCAGCATCACCTACAAGCAGTTGAGGTCTCACCCGAGGTATCTTTAAGGGGACTGCAAGAACCAAGATTCTGTAGCATTGAGGGAAATAAGGGAGGCACACTCTATCATAACTACAAGATCCTTTTGTGCACTAGATCCTAGTTAACCTGACCTCATTACTTAATTATTTATGCATATCATTACATATTCTTATCATTAAGCAGTTAAACATACCATTAAAGTTACTGTGCATGAATCTATCAACAATATCAGTAAAGATAAGAATCCATCCATATTAAAGGAAGGAATTAACACCCTGCATACATGAATTAACATAATAAAATCATCGATAACCATTCGACAACATAATTCAACACAAAGTTACCATGGTTCACCTCCTCCTGGGTTACGTCCACAAAATATTTTCTTCTTTATTATAGTTAAGGAATTTTTCTTGTGCTATGCACTACAATAGATGTTCAATATATATTCCTCTATTTACATTCATGTATTATTTACACATGGAACATCCTACAGCCACAACTACTACTCATAATTTCTCTCTTCTTCATCTTCTGTCACTTTTCTTCCGCTTCTATCTTCTGAACTTCGTCGATATTTTACATATTTTGGCCCCCTATTTCTCATGTTTTCTTTCCATCTCATAATGAGTTGTATCCCACTCATGATTGGCTGGAGACAACTCATTATGATCTGGATACATATCATGCTCAACTGGTTTTCCCGTGTTTCACGCTAGTTGGTTCTTCCTGTCCCCCATATTCTTCTCTTTCCTCTATATTATTTCTTGATCCTCTTGATATTCTTGATCCCACACGTTCTCTTTGTTCCTTGTCTCTTCACATTGTTCTCTATCCAACCTGCCTTCCCAAGAATAGGCTTAGAGGGAGACAAAGTTCAAAGGGAGTCAGTGTTAAAATAATAGGTGTGCTCATTTCACCATATGCAATATCACAATATTGTCACCCAACCATAGGCACAAAGGCCACCCTCGAGCACCTTAACCTTGAAATACAAAATAATTCTGGAAGCAATCACTAGAAACACTATCCAACCAGGGTACTTTACCTCTCTCCAAAGCTAGCGTACCAAGTAGAAAGTCCAAACCATAGCCAAAGACTAAGTCACCACTGCAGCAGTTGCAACTCTCCTCTAGTCATGTGCACCACTAGTCCTTATGCAGTTGTGAGAGTGAGTGAGTGAAAATGATCTCAATTACCCTCTATTTATAGTCCTCCAAGTGACCTAACTGGGATGAATTCTTCTTCTTGAGGCTAATAATTTAATATAAATTATTCTCTTGAGTTGACTTGTCTTCTAGGATTATTAACCAACTATTTAGGGTTTCTCTTGATTCTCGAAATATTCTAGTCTCATCAAAGGTTACATGTAGAGGTTAATACCTCCTATAAATAATATAACATCAATACTCCCTCCTATATAGGGAGGTATTATCGACAATGGTCTTGAGAACAAACATGCCATTCAATTAGTAGCAACACCAATAGCCACACAGGCTATCTCATGATCACACATCACTATCCAACACTACTGATAGTCTCCATGGAAATCATAATGTCATCCAATACAAGACAATTGTGTCTATCCATATACTACTACATATTGAAAAATTTGTGACGACCACTTGTGACGAAAGTACTCTTTCGTCGCAACATGCAAGAGAAAAAGTTATTTTTTTCTAAATCTACCCCGTGTTCGTCGCAATATCGACGCCTATAGTTTGACTGAATTATAATGGTCATTTTTTGTCGCATAAGAAATGACCTTATATTGTCTGTCGCATAAGCGACGAATGTTGACCATAATAATTTAGTCAAACTTTACCGTTGAAAATGACCTAAAATAAATAGGTGGAAATTTTTTATTTTTTTTAGGTCACTATCATCGCAATGGCAACAATAGTGACCTAAAATTGGCCTATAAATATTTGACGATTTAAAGATGTTGCGACAATCTTGCTATAACAACGATGGTTCTGAAAGGGTATTTTTGTGCGGAAAAATGTCACAAAATGTTGTTAGAGGTGGGGAAAAAAGTATCAAATTGAGATTTCAAGTTGATAAACCAAATATGAAATGAATCCAAGTATCATTTGATATCGTCGCAAGAGAGACGAATGTAAATAATCTTGCGACGAATTTTCTATACTATCGATGAAAAAAGTTTGTCGATAATTTTTTGCAATAATATCCAAATGGATGTTACTTTTATTTTGAAACTGTAATTACTACAAATTTTGGGGGATATTAGCTTCAACTACAAATCACTCCAAGGGGCATCAAACCACTTTCGAAGAACTTTCTCACACCAATGTTTAGGGATGAATTCACATGAGAAAGGTGATAGCAACCTCTACCTCTCATTGAATATTATGGTTGCTCACACTTACTCCAATCAGAGAATGGAGTGTGAAGACAAGAGAAGTCAAGAAAAATCAATAATCAAATCCCACCCATGTCCTCACTACCCCTTTAGCCTTTATAGAATAGGCATATAGGTTTAAACAAATGTCACAACCATAAATAGAGGAACAAAGCTATCACATCCCAATTATAAACTCCTCCAAAGAGGGTGTATGAACTAAATATGGATAAAATTCTATAATAAACCAACTCTTGCTTAAATTAAATATTTTCCAACCCATGCACTTCCTTCCATGACAATAATAGCTCATCTAAAATAAGAAAGTCCCAAAAATTAAGAAAATCTC